>JAHWFP010157082.1:67930-95423 GCA_023313725.1 Lithobius niger | reverse complement strand
TTTTTAAGCAAGTTGAAGCTTTTCTTTTCCGATTACAACCTAGCAGCATAAGGGATTAGAGAAAACAATGTTTTTTTTAAGCTATGGAATCCGATCTCAAAGCACTGCCTTGACTAGAAGTGCCGTTGTTTAACCCTCCATTTTAATCTAGTGCCCCTTGTAGCTATCTCTCTTGTAGCCAATTTGACGTCACATGACGCTGCTCTATATACACTGCAGCGATTTAGGAGCGGGATTCGGGGATAATAATTCGACAGAGAGAGAGATAGCTTAAAGGCAGGTTGTCACCAACAGAAACTCTTTAGAATCTACCGTGGTGCCATCTACTGGACCTTATATCGTTAATCTTTACAGCTTGCTCCTATAGGTCCATGAGGACGTCCCAAATCTCCAGTCATTGTTTAAGAAAACACGTGGTTTGTTTGTTTCCTTAAAGAGAAACGTTTTAGTGCATGCCTTCGCTAGCTGCAAGCATGCAAGCGCTAGACGCCGTTGCTAGATGGCGTTGGATTATGCAGACTTTGATTTGGGAATAACTTGTCTTTAAAATGGGATGTACGTACACTAGGGTGGGCTGAAAAATTTAAATTTTAGAAATTCAAAATGTACTTGTGCGGAAAAGTGTAACGTGTAGGGCATCCAATCCCGGGATCTCGACTCCCGGGATTCCGGGATCCCGCAATCCCGGTCATTTTTAAGTCCCGAAAAGCCCGGGATTATGGCGACCTAAATCCCGGGATTTCCGGGATTGAAAATAGGTTAAATTCGTGAAAAAAAAGTTATAAATTGATTATTTCTTTTTTCGTGAATTTTATGTTCCCTTTCTCCGGTCTACAGACTCGCGTCTAACTACTAGTAACAACATCTAAATTCTAGAACAAGATTGGAACTGAAAAATTCTTCAGCGTCCTTGCAACACCATCAAAGAAAATGGATAAAAGCGTATATATTGAATTCGTCTTTTGCTTGCTCTGGCGTCAGAAAGAGAAATAAAGTCAACACGCAATTACAGACGCACACAAAAAAAAAAATACTTAAAGCGTATTTTGTTTATTTGTCTTGTTACTGCAGCGTCATTGGACAAAAGAACTGCAACATGGGTCCTTATTTAAGCCTCAGCACGAACTTCCATGTTAAACGTCAAACTTTGAAACCCTATAGTTGCGTACGGAATTGACATGAAATAATATATATTAATAACAAATCCCGAATTTCGGGATTAATCTCGGGATCCCGGGATTGACAGAAAAGAATCCCGAAATTCCGGGATTACAAATATGTCTCGGGATTGGATGCCCTAGTAACTTGGTATGAAGCCAAGGAGCACACAAGTGGTTTGGATCCGAGTCAACCAGTTCAACCCGAGTGCTAGGGGACACTAGGGAAGCAAGATATGTAGGAAAATACAATACACTGTATTGTACTAAATTAAAGTTAATGATACGAAAGTTAATAACCAAAAGTTGGGATACATAATTATGAAGCACAACAGGCATCAATAACTTACGTTGATCGAGCACAAAGGTAGCCTAAGCATGAATCCGTGAGACAATGTCACGACGAACCACATTAGACTTGTTAACACACTGGATATACCTCTCGCTGGATACAGAATGTTGGCGTCCTGTCCTTTTAAAGGGACAAGCTCCTCCCAAATTCTGGATCCTTCCTCACGCAATAACCCAATCATTCTATCGAAACTATGGTAAGATTCAAATGAAGTTGCATCAAAAACGAAAGACTAGTTTCCAAAGAAGTCAGATGCACTTCCCCACTTTTGCCCACCCCATTTGCATTACAATGAAGTCCGGTATGATGCAATCAAACAGGACTCCCTTGCAATGCCTACAAACGCTCCTCCTTGGGGCTGAGTCGTCCCGTTACGAACCGGTGGGCCCCCAGCACCAAGGATGAAATTTACAAATAAAGAAATATAGTTTATATAGTTTATAGGTGAAGGTAGGTTTTTTTTTCTCTTTTTTAGCATTTCGGGCCATGTGCGTAAAGGGAACATGGGAAGAAAACGGACTCTCGTCCGATTTTTTTTTTAATGGACTAAGAATTACCTGCTGAGTAATGTTTTCCTCTTCCATTTTTGGGGCAAACGCACCGTTTGGCCATGGTGAAGGTCCAAAGTTAGCACAGCACCGCGACAGAAGGCATGAAACTGGACGAAAGTCCGGCAAGTGGAACGCCAAACCCCAACCAGTTCATTACCTCAAGTGAAATGCCGAAGCCAGTTCCTAACCTAACCTTACCTAACCGACAATAACAACAAAACCACACGAAACTGACAATAACAACCCACCTATCTGAACTGTTTGCGGGGGGAAAATATCAGCTCGGAGCATGGGAAGAAAACGGCCTCTCGTCCGTCAGCGCAAAGAGTGAAGCTTTCATTAATTTCTGATGGCCAAACGAAGCCTTTGCCCCAAAAATTTTATGGGAAAATGTTGTTCAGTTGATCATTTTACGTTATTCTAGCCCAACGTGAGATCAGTGGGGAGCCCTTATTCTTCCCATAAGCCGCGTAAAGTAAACTTGTTCCCTCTATTGTTTATTTTGCTACCAAAAGTGATCGTGGAATGAATTTATAATTCTGCCTTTATTCCGTTGGCTACGCACGTAGTATGCACTATCCCGTTGCCTCACACGTTTGTCGAATTCCTACTACAACAAACTGTTACACTAAATAATCGATTATACAATAATGACCTGATTAGCAGGAGCCACATAACTACCCGAATTGCCAATACGTGTAGAATCCTAGGACAGCCTTCCCGGCGAACCATAAAGTAGCCGCCATTTTTTTTCAGTAGTTCGCCAATAACCCAACAACATTTCCGTTTACCATTGTTGTCAAAACCTCAAATAAGCTGGGCCAGTTCCGGTTCAACTTTTTTTTTCATATAGAAACATAATTGGTAAAAATTTTTAGTCAAGGACCTACAACCCTTCATATGCAAACGATTTAACCATAAACTTTTCAATAACAACGCCTATACAGTTTGCTGTCTTCTAATCGAAATCATGAAAAATCGACTAATATTTCAGTCACTTCTGGCCAGACGCTAAAGGTGATAGACATGGCCCGTTCAAATAAACTACTGGAGTGGGACGTGACGTCATTAAACAATAACTCACGACGCAAACCCCTTTTTCTCCCTATATGCATAAGCAAAAAATCAAATTAAAAATCAAAAAACGTTTAAACAAAGGCTTTTTCGATGATCCGTAACACTGATTAGGCCAAAATAAGGCACGTCCCAAAAAAGGTCCTCAGAACCATGCCCCCCCCCCCACGTCTTTTTTTTATGTTTGCTATTCAACTGACCATTTCCATAAGCAAACAAAAATGTACCGCCGAAACTACAGATTTTAAAAGAAGGTTTTAAAGGAGTAACTTTAAATTTTCACAATGGGTGTCATATATTGTAATGAATTGCAATGCTTGAAATGTTACCGATATTGCCCGATTTCAGTATTTATTACGGTGAAAAATAACTTGCCGTTTAGAAAGTCAATTAAATTTACACAATTGGACGTGTAACACGGGTTTCGTTAAAAAAAATAATCCAGTGCTGAGAACTAAGAACTAGTTCTCACCAGTGAATGGAGAACGGCCCCCGTTCATTGTCATGTCCTGCATCGCTGTACTGTTACAAGAGGGCTGAGAAGCGGCGCTCGTTAAACCCTTTGAAACCCTTAGAGATGCGTATATCGTTAGATATAGGTAATAGAGAAATGGGCCCGGCTTATGAACCAGAACAATGATGGTTAGCAACGACGCCTCAGGGACCGGGTCACCACTGAAAAAAATGCCCCGGGGGAGGGCAACACATTCCTTAGTCGCTGGCGGCTTTTTACACCCTTATAAGAGATGCCGTCAACAATGCCAGGGGCGCTGCTGTCGCTACACCTGACAAATGCAGCCGTGAATTCAGTTTCGGCCCATGGGAGACTCACGGGCGGGGGAGTTAGGGTGCATTTATAATATTGATTTCAACGCGTACGCGTGACGCTCGACGCGTGAATACTAGAGTTTTCCCCATGCTCAACGCTTAAGCGTGACCGTTTACAATTGTAGAGCAGGTGGGCCAACGCGCACGTTTTGCTATTTTCAAGCGTCACGCGAATATCTACTAGACCTAGATCGGTGAGCGCCAAGCGACGCTCGCACGCTTAGTTGTTGTATGCTGGGATAAAAAAAAAAAAGCGGCATCAACGGATTCCATCGGCGCCGATCACAAGAAAGGAAAACGTGGTGTGCTAAAAGGTTGAATGCTCAAAATAAACGTCCAGATATCTTAATTACAGTGACCTTGACCCGTATGGCATCGAATCTTGGTGCTATAGAAGAGGGAAGTCGTGAAACAGCATAGTTGGAACGGAGTATCGGCCAGCATCATCAAGCTCACGCGCATGCTCACGCGTTTGATTTGTAAATGAAAGAGCGTTTGCTTTAGCGTGACGATACTACGAGCCGGTCAAGCAGATTGTCCACGCGCACTGCTTTGCTCATGAACTGGCGTACACGTCGAGCGTCGAGCGCCACGCTCACACACCAGCTTTTATATTGTAAACGCAGCCTTATCATTTGAGGTGCTTGCTGGTAACCGGGGGGCGGGGGGGGCCGGGTAACCAGGGGAACAATAAAGAATTGTATTTTATTTAAAACTGTGGGAATAATAATTTAGCTTCGAAAATAATTGGCAAACATATTTAGGCAATTTTTGGCCCATAACAACTACTTACAGTATTGCACAGAAAATATTTTTGGAAAATTATAACGGCTACATTTCTTAGACTCTCAAGTCTCGGAAATTACTCATTACGCTCACTTTCAAAAACAGGATACTGTCAGTATCTTGCAAATTTTCGATAGTATTTCAACCAGCTTCATCAGGCGGGGTCCAATGAGGAATTCGAAAAAAAAAGGTTGCCCCCACTCCACGCTAATACACACGCATGTCTCTTAAACTCGTACACTGGACTGAAATCATGCACACTTACTTGGAAACTAACAAAATAACTTTAAAACGCTTTGTTAAATACTGCTAGGCACAGGATAAAGTTTGAAAGAATTTTAAATCGCAAACCGTTATCCTGATGCATGCATTAACCTCGTCTGCATCCGGTTTGCAATTTTCAATTCACTGGCCCGTTTTTCGAGTTAAAGAGCTTCATCCCCGGATATTTGCATCCCTGCTTCACACTGGAAGGGCAAAGCCGAAAATTCCAACTATGCGGAATTGGCTCATAACAAAGAGAAATGGTTCCGCACCCTTAACCAACCAATGCGATCGTTCAGATACAAAAACAGTCTGCAGTTTACAATCGTGGTGTTGGTGATAAACGGTACGTAATTTGTGAAGTTTGTTTTAGTTTTAGCATTGGAGTCACATTGGTTAACAGAGGGGTCGCCGGTACTGCGTTGGGGAGTTGTGGGAGACGTGTGGCCACGATCACGCGGCCTGTTGATTTTGTGTGGATCGGTGACGGAATTATTGGGGTTGAAGATGCGGTGGTCAATTTGTATTTCGCTTACCACGAATCAAGGAAAAAAGGGCCGAAGTAGGGCATCCAATCCCGAGACATATGTGTAATCCCAGGATTTCGGGATTCTTTTCTCTCAATCCCGGGATCCCGGGATTAATCCCGAAATTCGGGATTTATTATTATTATATATTATTTCATGTCAATTCCGGACGCAACTATAGGGTTTCAAAGTTTGACGTTTAACGTGGAAGTTCGTGTTGAGGCTTAAATAAGGACCCATGTTGCAGTCCTTTTGTCCAATGACGCTGCAGTAACAAGACAAATAAACAAAATAAGCTTTAAGTATTTTTTTTTTTGTGTGCGTCTGTAATTACGTGTTGACTTTATTTCTCTTTCTGACGCCAGAGCAAGCAAAAGACGAATTCAATATATACGCTTTTATCCATTTTCTTTGATGGTGTTGCAAGGACGCTGAAGAATTTTTCAGTTCCAACCTTGTTCTAGAATTTAGATGTTGTTACTAGTAGTTAGACTCGAGTCTGTAGACCGGAGGAAGGGAACATTAAATTCACGAAAAAAGAAGTAATCAATCTATAACTTTTTTTCACGAATTTAACCTATTTTCAATCCCGGAAATCTTGGGATTTAGGTAGCCATAATCCCGGGCTTTTCGGGACTAAAAAATGACCGGGAACCCGGGATTGGATGCCCTAGGCCGAAGGGAGTGGGGCGGGGTGGTGGGGAGGGGGGGGGGGAAGAGTTCTGCATAAAAAGTTCCGGGGAAAACAGGTCCTTGGAAGGTGTATGACCGTTTCGCCGAATATTTTCTTTTTAAATTACGAGTCTCGCTCGTGCTACCGCGCTCGCTGAGGCTAACTAACACAAATTCCTTCCGATTACGAATGCAGCTTTTACTTCTCCGACGACAAATTTATTAACAATGTTTTGATTCGGCGAAACGGGATTCGGCGAAAAGGTAACTCCCCTTTCGCCGCACTTTAATCAGAGCTTAATTTTCGGCGAAACTGGAAGCAGCGAAACGGGATTCGCCGAAACGGGTCTACACCCCGTGGAAAATGGTTCGGATAAAAGGTCCGTTAAAAAGATCCGGGGTAAAAAAAATCGAAAAGAAAAAAAAAAGCTGCAGAGACATTTAGGCAATTCTGTTCTGAGCAGTTATAGGGAAGGAGGCAAGGCCCTTTAAGCAATTTACTCGAATAAGAAAAAGTATTCTGTACACACAGGGATAAGGTTGGAAAATCAGTAGCTAGACTTATGCTAACAAGTAAAGCATCAAGTTGATCTGATGGATGTGCGACGGATTATACGAAATCCACCTAAAACAAAAACTGGTATAAGAGAAGCCGACAAGTTTCCAAAAAAAGGGTCGGCCTTTGCAGGTTGTGACCTCAGTCAACCAGGAAAAGGCCGCCAAGGTTAATCCTATTAGCCAAGTTGATCGCAGCGAACCATACTTTGGACGTTAAATAAAAACTTGAAGATTGCTACCGCCAGTTAACTTTCGGACTTTTCGTCGGTGTGATTAATTTGGCTAATAGGATTAAACTTGGTGGCCTTTCTCTGGTTGAATGATATCACTTTCTTCAAAGGCAGACCCTTTTTCGAAACTTGGCGTTCCTTATACCAGTTTTTGGTTTTCAGTGGATGCTGTGTAGGTAAGTAGCTAGTTAGCTAGCTAGTAATGGTTTTACCATGTTAAAGGGCTCGTTTACGCCACGAGACCTTCTCGGTCGCCGAAAGCTATTTGCTAGGCAACCGTTATTTATTTACGATTAATTTCCTGTTTATATTAAATGATTGCGGTAATAGACAACAAATTATGTATTATAAATAACAACACTGACAAAGAACAAAGTGCAACTTTAATTTTGAACATTGCTACAACATTGTTGCCATTTCACGCTATTTCCAAAATTTGCTATTCTCGCTGAAAAAAACAGCATCTAGCAGTGATCAAACGACGGTAAAATAAATAGCTACTCGCAGCGAGAATTCAGAATCCAACATGGCGTCCATTTCGGAGTTATCGATTCGAAGACAAACCTTCGAATGCCGGTATTCAGGAATCTATCCGCCGTCGTGTACTACAGTAAAAATTGTTTTCTTGTTGTCATAAATCGACGCTGTCAGGTTGCATCATCGTACGTCGTGTCGCGAGGCACGAGGAGAAAATTTGCGTCCGCATTGTTGCCATGGTTACTACGTCTAGACAACTCGAAAGCCGCATTCTCCGACAAAGGCGAGAAGCAGCCAGCAGATTTAGTATTGACCAAGTAAAAGCTAGTAAGCGAGAAAATTGTGCTTGCGTAAACGCGCCCTAAATCCCGTAGACTCTTTGCTCATAGCTAGCAAAAAATTGCGAAGGTCTACACGGCTGAACTTTACATACTAACACATGGTTATGTGAACAGGAGCCTTTTGTTGGCTTGGGCTTGTTAGGCGTCAAGACAATTGCGTGGGAGGGTTTTAAAATTTGCAGCCAAGGAATTTAATCAATTTTACCAAAGGAATTTTTTTTAGGTGAATTTTGTTTAGGTGACATAACATTACCTGTTACACCAACCAGCGTGGAACGTTCATTTTCAAATCCAAAGTTATTTCATTCTTAGCCCATTATTTACTCAAATGACTTAATATTTACTTGAAATTATTTTTGTTTGAGAAAGCACTAAATTGATGAAAAAGTAGAAAACTGACAAAAATGGGAATTAGAATTTTGTAAGTTTATGAATGGCGTAAAAACAATGACGAATAAAGTTCAAATATTAATTTAATTTATTTAGTAATTTATTTAGTTATCAAGACCAATTAAAACCGGTTAAAACTGTTTAACAAAAGGCCAAACCGAATTACCAAAAAAAAAAAATGTAACCGGAAATGTAACCGGAAACCGAATAAAAAAAAATGGGTTGACTCCCTACCATTGAGGGACGAATTCAATCCATCTACCAATCGTATGAATTGTAGCGACATTTATCCAGATCTTGAGTTTTTTTTGGACTGAAACTCCCTAACTCAATATTTCTTCAGGACTGTGACGTGATTTGCTACTGGCAACTTGCTACCAAGTTAAGTACGTTTGTTGTTACTGTTTTTATAGGATCACGAAACTACTGAGTTATCGGATTGACTGAATGATGTTTTATTGAGCCGATAAAGCCTTGTTCGCATTACCATCTCTCCTCTCCTAACTTCGTCTGGTCCCTCCTAGTTGAGGGAGGAGAGCTGTAATGGGAGCTCTCTTAAATGTTGTGAGAGGTCCTTTCCCTGTCCTAGCTAGGTGAGCTGTGCCCTCAGGGTTAGGGAAGCCGAGTGAAAAGCAAGTGCGAACGAACGAACAGCTTCAACTATCGCTACACAAAATTCTAGGTGAGACATGGGTGAGACCGTGCATGTGTGTAAGGGGTGGCGGAGGAGGATGTAGAGGGGAAAAGGGTTGATTTAAATGGGTTTATGAGAGAGGAAGTTGGTAATGCGAACGAACGCCTCCGTTTTCAAGTTAAGTTAGTGGTCACCCAGGTTAGGAGAGGAGAGACTGTAATGCGAACAAGGCTGTAGGCATCCAAGCTATTCGCTCACAAACTTACAACAATCAAGCAATTCAACAATCAAGTTAAGTTTAGCGCGAAGAATTGGAGGCAATTGCGTCATACACAATTTCGAGTTAAACAAATACAGACGCGAAGCCATTCACGTTGCCTTTTGGACTTATATTTCAGAATGCCTGAGTGGGGAATCGAACCCACGACCTTTAAAACCAAAGGCCGAGGTCCTATACCGCTGAGCCATACTGACACGGCCAAATGGAAACGTCCATAGGTAACATTTAACACGTACTTGTTTGTATATGTGTAACACACATTTTTCAATCGCTACTGGAGGAACGCTTATTTGCCGCGCAACACGTCAAGTGAAACGAATGGAACACTTCAACGTGAAATAAGGGTTAAAGACGGAAAGCAAAGGCTCAACAAGAGTTAAATAAACAGCAGGCGCAAACGTTGTCTTTTAGACTTATATGTCAGAATGGCTAAGCGCGACCTTTGAAACCAAAGGCCGAGGTCCTACCACTGAGCCATACCGATATATACGTCCAAAAGACAACGTAAATTTAGTTAAGTCTTGCTGAGCCGTCGGCTTTTCGTCTGTTTCAGAAAGAAAATGCGCACTAACCGTCAGATAGAATTTTCTTCCCATACAATTTTTTTCTACTGGGAAAAAAAAAGCCTGGCTAACCAGTACGGCTTAACCAGTCCACAGGGTCTCAACACTAAATACTTAGACTACAAAACGAAAGCAACGCGCCAGCGTTATGCACCATCATCAATGTTACAGCACCAGAAGCCAACCTGGCAAGTTTCAATCACCTAACATTAAATGTGGCTCATAAAACATACTTTTACACCTTTCTTTATGGAGGTATATACATATAGTCATTTTTGTGGTAAGTAAAACTAGCGGCAGGTGATAAAATAAAAATCGGGCTTAAAAAGATTGGTAATTCTAATATTTACTGCTCTTTTCACAGATTCTCGTTAAATATTTAACTTTGTATTCAAGCTTATACTCCAATCATTCTTAACACTGCAAAGTTTGTTTTAGATAATTAGTTCCCATTATATCGAAAAGAAATCCCATGAAAAAAAAAAATTCCAGTTATATCGAAAAAAAAAACTCTCATGGGATAGAAATACATTTTCCCGTCAGGTCGAAATTATCTATCTGATGGGTCGTGCAATACAGTCAATCTGTTGGGTTTTCGACCCAACGGGCCTGAAACTTTAATATTGTTTAATAGAGTGGTCGTTCTTCACACCGGTTCTAGTGTGACAGCAGGGCTGGAGTCACTAACGCTGTTCCCAAGTTTAAAGAATAGATTATTTGAATTTACCCACTAAAATAGTCTTGATATCTCTTCGGAAAGTAGCTTAAGTCCACCCTGTCCAGACCCCGCAGAAAGGCGAGAATGGACTCTGACTGGACCAGCTGAGAAGGTAGAGAATTCCATAGTGTGACAACCCTCACCGTAAAACAGGAGGCGCGAACGTCCTTACGTGACAATGGTTTCACCAATTTATAACAGTGACCCTTTGTACGTATCTCCCGTGAAAGCTCGAAGAAAGGAACATCAACCGGAAGAAAACCCTTTAAGATCTTAAACATGAGGATAAGGTCCGCTTTAAGACGACGAAACTCCAGCGGGTCAAGTCCAAGGCGTTTGAAACGGAATGGATAAGTTAAAGTTCGAAAGCTCGGAAGGGAAGCCGTGAAACGGCGCTGGGCAGACTCCACAATATGATCTATGTCCCTCAATAGATACGCCGACCAAACAGAGCTGGCATACTCCAGTAGAGGTCGGACATAAGCCTTCAATTAAGGCAGGTACCAAGATCCCAGCGTCACCCGATGTAAAGACACGTTTAATAAAATGAAGTCGGCCGATTGCTGAGTTTACACCACCCCTAATTGCGGAAACTGCATAACGGTAATGTCACAGGGCCGCTCGCTACACATTTAACGAATTGCTGCCGGAAGCATTCATAAACTGTAATGTCATTATTTATTCCCATTCACTATTAAACCATCAAATCAATTTTTCTCTCTCACTTTTCTCCCGACGCCCCCCCCCCCCCACCCATGTAGGCATATTACGTCACGAGTACATGGAACTCTGAGAGGTATAATAATACCTTGCAACATACATACTGTAGTGCGTATGCATGACACGTTCACTCACAGGTGTCACCACCATTCATCAATCCAACAATCCACATCCGGGTGAAAAATGATGGATTTTATTTCGTAAGCTTTAACGGTCTTTTGTCATTGAGCAGTTTTGCCGCAATAGCATTCAATAACACGTCAAGCTTTCGGAAGGCAAGCTGTAATTCAGAATAGGAAAGCGTTTTCAACTGGCTTTTTCCTGCTGAACTAGTATATGTGACACATAATACCGCTTTTGTTGTTGGGAAATCGTACGCAAAATGGGACGAACGATGTCGATTTCGCAAAAAGTAGACAGGAAACAGGGGAAGGGGAGGGGGATTGTGATGGTGTCGACTTCCAGCCATAGCGACAAGAGATCCGGACGTGCCATTTAGTCTGAAGGCAGCCATACGCGTCGGTTGTACGGTCAAGCATCGAACGCAAATCTATAGACAGAAGCGCAAGCACGGTAAGGATTTGGGTGGATTTAATTTAGGCCTAAAAGGGTAAGGGCACGTTACCCAACGACTCACCTTTGCAATCTCTCACCTGAAATTTAATCGGGATGGCAAAAGGTGTCGTTGTCATGGTAACAACGCTTTCCGGATTAAAGTGTCCGGATTATCTTGAGTTCGCCGCAGAACGACACAGATAATCGATTGTACGTTTTTGGAAGCAGAGTGCCTTGTTGATATCCAAGATGATTACAAAAACAATGGCGGCCGTCGATTAAAGCCGCCCCCTCCAGGAAGACATAGCCGCTCATAAAATACTTCCAAGACTCAAGATACGCCGCGCACACAATAGCTAAATCCGACATCGTTTGAGCAAATGCTTGCAGTCTTATAATTCGTGACAGTAAGATGAGGAATTCCTCCTGACGAAACAATTTTCCCAATCGCTTCTAAACGCAATTATTGACTCGTTTCGTTGCGAGCTGGCAGAGCTAAAACCACCGCCATGTTGGAATTACGGATAATTTCTAGCTTCTCGCTGCAAGAATGTAAAGGCAAGTCGCTGTGTAAACGTGACCTAAGGACGGGTTTACGCAACAACAATTTTCTCGCTCACTAGCTTTTTCCAGGTTAATACTAAATCTGCTCGCTGCATCTTGCCTTCACCGGAGAATGCGGCTTTCGAGTTGTCTATACGTAGTAACGGATGGTAATGATTAGCTGGTTGACACAGTGGATTACCTTATGTTAGGGACGAGACTGAGTCACAAGTTACCTTTACGCCATTTTGGTCCAGGTTTAATGATTTTTTCGGTGTTGATTGCTCGCCTGCCAACTGGTACAGCTTAAGAAGGTATGGTAGTGAATTGTGAATAAATGTCCCTAAATAAATAAGCTAAATGGGGGAAGAAAAGATTCTAATGAAGTTGGCCGAAAATGGTTCACATGTGGAATGCTTGGGGTTGATGATTGGAATGCCAGAGAAGGCTTCACTTAGTGACTACCCCCAAGTTGGTCGTTTAGGGCAGGTAACAATTGGCATGAGCATGTGGGATACATCTTAGTATTGTTACATGAATAGAAACATAAAATACATCAGATTTAGACAATCAGTTGTAGTAACAGACATTATTAAAGGCCAAAGATTATAATATGGTTCTTGCCGGGAAAGGGAGGACGGAGTAGTTCCAGCCGAGTGTCGCCAGGAGACGGCGCCGCAGGCAGAAGGAGTACCGGAACCGCACCGACGCACCGGGACCAATGACCAAAGGGTGGGAGCCTCTCTTGGCAGCTCCAACCGACGTGCCGATGCGAAGCCCCGGAACCAATCATGCTGCATGCGACGAACCTTGTCGATACAATACGTGGTAACCATGGCAACAATGCGGGGACAGATATTCTCCTCGTGCCTCGCGACGCGACGTACGATGCGTGCGCATCGTTTTACGAAAACAAGATACTCATTTTGACTGCGGTACGAGACGACGGACTGGTTTCTGAATGCCGGCATTCGATGGTTTGTCTTCGATTCGATAACACCGAAATGGACGCCAGATAGGATTTCAAATTCTCGCTGCGAGCAGCTATTTATTCTACTTTCGTCTTAGCACTGCTAGAAGCTGCTCTTTCAGCGAGAATAGCAAATTTTGGAAATGGCGTGAAATAACAACAATGTTGTAGCAATGTTTAAAGTCACTGTAGCACGTTGTTCTTTATCCGTGTTGTTATTTGTATACATTTAATTTGGTATGTGTGTAGCCACATCATTAAGAGCAACTGGAAAGTAATCACAAATAAATAACGACTGACTAGCAAATCGCTTTCTGCGAGCGAGAAGGTCGCATTGTATAAACGCGTCCTAATACGGCTGATTTACGTTTCTGTATTATAGCTATAGTAACGATTGGATTGGGATAGAGTTTAAGTCTGTGCTGTATTCCCTGTAAACCAGGTGATACACGGTAGGATCAAGGATTATTAGTTGTTTGAGAGGATGCGTCATTCCCAGCATTCGATGTATTATATCTGCCACGCGTAGATCGCCATCCACGTGTTTACCAGCGCTTAGGTCGGCTGGGGTGGTAGCTGCGTTCCTCGCAGCGAGGAACGTAGCTGCTGTCTCAGTTGGCTTTGGGAATAATACACGAAACAGCATCAAGTTAAAGATTGTGTCATCACAAACCGGAATGATTCTCGTATTTTAACATCACAATTTATAATTTTCCAGGCTAGTGTCTTATAATTCTGCTTCGGCGATCTATTGGAATAATTAATTTTAATTTTTACAGCATAAGTCTTTTAGATTTTTGATCTCATGGTTATTATTAGAAAAAATTAATACATGCACACACACAGATGAAACGTCATGATTATTGTAAGTGCGCAAAGCATCATGTACTGTGGAACGAGTAAATAAAATTAACAATTATTCAACAGAAAATCTCCTAGACGCCATACTGTAAAAAGGATTTTTACCAAAGGTTTGACTAACGAGAAGGAAATGGACCTTTGGGGCCGTACTTGATGTGGTAGATCGAGAAAAATGGCGCGGGAAGTATATTCCTTTTAAGTTCAGAGTCTGCTGGATGGCACTCGTGCAATTATGTCTTTTTTTGCACGTAATTATTAGGCCTATTATGGTCTATTTAAGTTGCGGAGACAAAATATAGGTCAAATACTAGAAATAATTTGTCCCTGAGTGATCGGAAAGTTGCAAGTAAAATCCCTGGCGCCTTCTACATGCAATCACGTGAACTAGTAATCCTCTTCCAGGGCTCTAGTACGGTACCGTCCGGTTCTTGGATGAAAACAGGATACGCAACTGGGTTGGACAATATGGCCACCGAAAAGTGCCGCTGATGCGATTGATTTGTCTTGTTGCCGCTTTTTGTCAACCGAGGGCGACACCATCCGTACAAGACTCCTGCCGTCCTTTAGACATTTTCTGGATAAACGAACATGTCGCCTTTTGCTGAAGAACTATATGCAGTCGAGGAAAGTAATAGCTTTGTGGCAAAATTACGGGAATTTATGCATTTGTATGTGAAAGCTACTTTCCGGGTGATTAGTGGGATTAAGTTAGTGAATTACTACGCTTTTTGTCGTTGCCGCTATTTGGCAGTAGATAGCGGGTTTCACCGTACAAAAATTCACCGATGCGATTTGCTTGGGCAATTCCCGAACAGATCTCGAAGAAATGACGTGAACCGCTCCTGGCGGCCATTTTGTCTTCCCCCTAATAATGTTCTAGGTCGGACCGTATAGTTCACTGGCCTTGCCTCACCCATGTCCTGTAAACTATCAGGCAAGACCTACAATAGTATTAAGAGGGCATACAAAATGGCCGCCACAATCAGGCCCATTTCTTCGAGGTCTGTTCGGGAATTGGCCAAGCAAATCACATCGGTGAATCCTGGTCGAATGATGAAAATAAGGAATCATTCACCCAAGGGTGAATCTTTCATCGTCGAGCCGCGACATCTGTTGGCAGCTCTAGTGTCGGTTTTCAAAGTAATAATTTATAATTTTACGTAGATTTCCGCGACAAATTGTTATTCTATAATTATAAAGAATTTTTAAATAGTTTTTTTTTTTAAAGTTGTCATTCAGCCGCAGTTTAGCTATTTCTCTGCACTTGGAATAAATAGCGACACGTTCGTGCATCCAAAAAGTGTTGCGAGGAATGGAACGTTGGCATTTTTATACTGCCAGTGTCGCCCTCGGCTAGCAGAAAGCGGCAACAGAACAACTCAATCGCATCAGTGGCGGTTTTAGGCGGCCGTATTGTCGAACCCAGTCGCGTATGCTATTTTTCATCAAAGATCGGGCCTGCCCCGGATTGGGGCCAAAAAAGGAAATATTTCTCATGACAGCCGAAATTACCTATGGATGTAGGTTGTTATCGCGTTCGTGGCGGATGAATTCTCGATTAACACCTAATTGTTGGGAGCACCAGGCAGAATACCACTCCTCAGTGTTCTGGGGGGATCCCCCCACATTTGGTGCCAGGAGCTGAGTTCCTGGGTAGGGTTCTTGGGTTTTGCCGTGCCACTGGCTGGTTTGATCAGAGATGTCTCTCGGGGCTTCGACGCAGCCTCCTTCCCGTTGTTCGCGGCTCAAGCCGCATTCCAGGGACTGTTAGGTGGCACCGTGTTGTACAATGGCGTTGGTTGGTTAGTCTGTAAGTAGCTTTAGTTTAGTTAAGGGCCATAAGGGGAGTGTATTGCGTAAAGGCATTATTAACTCAATAAATGCAATTCAATTCAATTCAGAAGACCAACCGTGCTCGAGCCATTACAATTGATGTTAAACATTAAGTACGGGCAATTCATATGCTATATATTGTTATAATAATTGATCACATAGCATCTCTCTTTTTATTTTTTTTAACCTTTTCTGCACTTTTAGGCCTCTAGGCCCTTTCCACCTGGCGCCAACGCCAGCATTTACCGGTCCAGAAAAGCGAAATAAGGTATATTTTTTTTTCAAAACGGGCATTTTTCCCCAAAAACGGGGGCAGGGAGTAGCAATGTTCCCCAGCCCCCCTCCCCCTCCCCATTCCCCGTTCATGGCACTGACACCACTGTTACACAAAACCCGCAAATACATCAACCGTCCGAAATTTAAGGTTTTAACTCCTAGGCTTTTTTTCCGCAGCTATTTTTTTCCGAGATTTACTAATTTTTTCCCATATGATCAGTTGAAATTCCATGACAAAGACGTACATCAGCGGTAGTGGTTTTTTAGTCCACGGCATGTGTTCTCTGTTTCATTCCTACAATAAAAATAGAAATACGCTTTAAAGGTAGAGCAGCACGCTGGGCCTTGCCGAGTCGCGCCGTTCAAAATCAGATAGTCGCCGTTGCAATTGACGCTACATCGAACACTAACTACCACGTGTTGCCTAATCCACAATCTAGCACACGTACTTTAATAGTAAAAACGTTAATTGGCCAATGAGCAGAAAAGGCATAGGAAAGGGCTAGGCTACTAACACCCCGCCTGGAATTAAGACAACATGACAAAAAAAAAAAAATTACAAGTAAAAACAAATAAAAAAGCAATCTCGAGTTTTTTTTTTTTAACAATCAAACATTGCGACTGGAACACTATGCAGTTAACTTAAAAAGGACAAGAAGACAGCTGAAAACAATAATTGCTCCACCCCAGTTAAAAACGGCGTAGGAAGCCAGTAAGGTCGACATTTATTATTATTATTATTTATTTCAAGGACGGTAGCCTTCCACAGGTGCCATCTGCCCCACAAATCAACAACAAAACAAAGTGCAAAGTGCAAAGTGCAAAACAACAAAACGCACATTAACTCTTAACACAATTGTCCTGGCCCGAAACGACCAGTTGCCTCCAAAAAAACCACTACTGCTCGCAAACGCCTGTCATTCCGTGACCCCGTGTTAGGGTGCAGAGTACCCAAAAGGGCCACCACATCCAAGTTCATCGGATAGAAACGTTCCCGAAGACCAGAATAGACCAGACATTTTGTTTTACCATTCTCTTCAACAATAGTTTGCTTTCTCAAGGGTGTTCACAGTAGCACTCGGTTTAAATATTCCACACCGGGGCGACTCGGTTAATGAAAAAAAATTACGACAGTCCAGACGAGTCCTATTAATTTGGATTTTGAGATTGTGACCACGGGTTCTTGAGTTGCGCCGTAAGGCAAAGAAATTAGACACTTCTTTACCGTATCATCCTTTAACACGCGATTAGTTCGGCCTTTTTATAGCTTACGTATTCAATTCTGCGTTGGTGTGGTACTAAATCGTTCACACTGCTTGGCCGCGCAGTTTGGCCAATGTGCGATACCAATGATGTAGGTCGGCATATAATCAAACACTTTCGTGACCGCCTTCCAAATAAAGCGGCTTCTCTGCTCACCTTAAAGGACAGGCGTGAAGCGGCTGAAGCCCAACGTGAACTGCCGTGTATTTAGCTGGTGGGTTCGATCTCGCATACGCTAGTTTTGTGCTTGAATGTGTGTTTTTATTTTTGTGCTAAGAAGTTGGACTATAAACGCTTGTAGATAAGAAAAGTGGTTGTGACAAGCGCAATCTTTTTTTTTTTATTTACTAATGGAGCAACGTCAGTAGGATCGGACACTGTCCGTTACAAATGACAACCGAACAACGCGCGCCGCCATCTTGTAACGGAGGTTAAACAATCGCGTTTGAAGCAAGCAGAAGACGAATGGCTGAATTGCTGGAAATCAAAAAAAAAGGGCGATCCATCTGCCCTCCGTCCACTACCCTCCGGCCTGAGAACCGAAGGGAATTGGTATCTGAAGAAACGGTATGCGGCAAAATTGGTATTTACTCAGCTGCCTGTTAAGTTTTAAACAGAAAGGAAGAATAAATAACGAAGCATAACGATTACATGGCTAGACCTGGCACACTAAGGGCTTCTCCCACATACACTTTGTTGAGATACCTACTTCCTTTGGTTCTAAAGCCGTACGGTACTGGTCGGTTCCTGGCGTGTCTGTCACCAAATAGCAACGGAAAAGCACAAAGATGACTGGCCTGTAGTGGAGGGAGAAACGCAGCTTCTGTCTCAGTTGGACTTGGGGACACAATTGGTGATGTAACCGATCGCCCCCAGAGGGAACCAAGGGTTTCACTTTTAATTTTCCTAATCACTTCGTGCGCAAGTTGAAACATATTCCGCAATTCGCATACTGTGCTTAGCTTGAACTTCCGATGTACGGGAACGTTTACGCAACGACCCGCCTTGTATTCTCGCAGTAGAAGCAGGAAAGTAGAAATCATCTTGCAACCGGCTATTTACATGATAGCAAATACGCCAAATGAAGCAACACTTCATGGTGCGCCTTGCAGTTAAGTATTCTGTCTGTGCACCTGCTCATTAGCCGCTCCCAAACGCGTCTTATACTGAGCATGCGCCAACAGGACTGCATAAATGGCTCCTACTGGCTAAACCAGGCGGATCCGGTTCTATGCAGTACAGCAGGTCACGTGACGTAATAGCCTAAGGCGAGGTGTATTGTTCTCCCGCGTATAAATACGAGAGGCTGAGAGCAGATCTGGGAGACAGTCGAGGAGAGGCAACCGATAAGGTCGTCTCTCTGAGCACTATGCTAGGGCTGACCATGCTTCTAACCTGAGTCAGTGCCTAATATGTGAACTCTGAGTACAGAACCCCTAGCTGTACTGTAAGGTGTGAATTGTGCTTGAGCCTTTGCTTGAACTCAATCGTCCACTCCCTGAGTCGTCACAATCTGAAATTCAAACATATAGCTCTGCCGGTTTTAGCTGTGCCGGATCGCAACGAAAACCGTCAATAATGTGAGTTGAGAAACGACTGGGAAAGTTGTCTCGTCAGAAGAAATTCTTTATTTTAATGTCACCACGAATTATAAGACTGCAAGCATTTACTCAAACGATGTCGGATTTAACTATCCGGGTAGCGTTGTTACCATGGCAACGCCATCTTTGTCATCGTGATTAAATACTAGCTGTGAGAATGCAAGGCGAATCGTTGTGCAAAAGTCCCCTGATGATTGCGTAGTGTATATTTAACCAGTGCTAAATATTCCGATAAAGGGGTAACAGCGTGTGGCACCATCCTGCAGGCGTGATGGCAACTGTTTAAAAATGATGTGGAAAAATTTTCCAGATAACAACTCTAGACCTTAAACGAAGCAAGCAGTCTGCATTAAAGACTGGCCTTGTGAGGATATACAATACACTAGTCTGAGAAAGAAAGAAAAGACAACTGCCCCGACTGGGACTCGAACCCAGGACTTCCCGTTTTATACTAGCCGGGCGCTCTAACCACTGCGCTACCGGGGCGGGTACTGGCTACAGGCTCCAGCCGAGCTAAGTAGCTGTTCAATCTTTCTCAGTGGTGACCTAGAGATCACAAACATACATACAAGGAGTGAAAGCAACTTTGGTTAGAGCGCCCGGCTAGTAAACGGGACGTCCTGGGTTCGAGTTCCAGTCGGGGCAGTTGTCTTTTCTTTCTTTCATTCTGAGACTAGTGTATTGTGTATCCTCACAAGGACAGTCTTTAATGCAGACTGCTTGCTTCGTTTACCCTTTACCTTGTGATTTCTGTATTTATTAACTCTAGACCTTATTCAATGATTGCTATTTGTAAGGTTTTTTTTTTTTTAAATATTCGTTTCCAGTGTTGCTCTCAGTTCATAACACCATGTCTATTTTAGATCCGAGGATAATCTGCAGCCTGAACTCGCACGACACGATGCGTTTCTTGCTGCCCGTTGTGTTGGTAGTAATTGCGGTCAGCCGTTCAGGGGCAGACACTGTCACCCCGGAACCCTACACCGTAGCCCCGGCCGAAGTCCACCCAGACAAACCGATGCCGAGCATCTCTAACCTGCTTGACACTCTAGGCATTACTGACTCGGCCGGCAAAATCAGACGTATTTTAAAGTTCTTCACTGACCCCAACATGCGAAACGAGAGCGCCAACGCCTACAACGGAATCCGCCAAGCGGCGCAAGATGCCTACAGTTGCTTTAAACAAGAATTGAAGTTGCAACTCCAAGATCAACAAGGAATCACAGTCAAAATTGTTAACGCCATGCATAAGGTACGTAGTGGATGCTCTATGACTGACGACGGCATTAATAAGACCAAGAATTTATTGGGTTGGAGAGGAGAATTTGTAACTGTAAAAGAGTCCCTATTGGTACGTGTTGCATTCATCGCCACGCGTTCCATTTGGTAATTTTTGCTCATTTTGCAGGCCAAATCTGTATAACTAAGATCGTAATATTTTTTTGTGTATGTGTGTGTGTGTGTGTCTCCAGACCACCGAGATTCCCACTGCTAACTATTGAATTGCCCGTATAAGTGATGATTCGAACTCGCTTTTCAGCAAAGAGGCACACTACTAATGACGCAATGTTTTTTTTTCCAGTCGCAATATTTTCATGCAAACGGGCTCTAAACGTCTGTCTCTTAACCCAGGACCTAACTAAATCTAATGAAAGCTTGCACGACTGCTAACGGGAAATCGCATGTATGTGCGTGTGTGAGTGTCAGCAATGGGGATCTAGATAATCCGTATTCTATTGACATCCGCATAGTAGGAATTTTGATAATCTTTATTCCGTTGAAATCCGTGGTATGGGGATCTAGGCCTCTGTGTCTCTTAACCCTGGATCTAACTAAATCTATCTATATTTATGTAATACGTTTAGGTTGGGCAAGCAAATTCATCATCATGCACTATAATGAAAGAGGCGAGCGACCGACAATGTCAAACAAACGGGTGTGGCCTGTAACAATCAGTAACAATTGAAATATTGCTTTAATAATGCCCTTAGAGCCGAGGTGAAGAGTTTCAAAGTTGGTTCAGTAACAATCACTGCATGCACGACCGTTGTTGGGTTTATTGCGCTTGGTATCAGAACGGAGAAACGGGCAATTGAGCGTTGTCCATTGAAAAAAGACATTTACTTCCATAACAAAACCAATCAGCACGGGTTAAAATGGAGGGGAAGCAGTGATGGGGATATTCACAGCACTCAATAGGGGAATTCGGGTCGGGGACGGGGGAGGTGGTGCAGGACGGGAAAAGGGGTTACGGAGGGGGGGGGGGCATGGGGGAAAACCAGACCATACAACTGGATAGGCCGCAGGGGAGTTCGGAGGAGGAAGCAAGGGGCAGTCGGCACCCTTTTCATTCCATACTGCCCACTACAGTATTTCGCTCAGGTATGCAGGAACCGGCTACACTGGCGTATATGTTACGCCAGGGGTACAGCTAGTCTAATGAAAACTTCGGCGACTGAGCTCGGGTAATCACAGTATTTTCACGCAAACAGGATCACAACAATGCTCCATAAAACCGGCCATATAGTACAGAGGGCTGCCTTAGTCTAGCGTAAACTAAATTACAACTAAGCTAAACTAAATAATAATTAAATACAAGCTAGTTTCGTTTAGTTTAGTTTAATTGTGCAGGCTGAAAACTGAGTAGAAATTCCAACAAAAAACTCATGGCGCCCTCTATAAACTTAGGCGGAACTAATAGGAATGAATCTAAGACGTTTCAGGTGGGGGTCTTCATCACAAATTCTCCTCCCCAACCCTATAAATTCTTGATAAGATGCTAATGCGACCGGACGCTACCGTTTGCCTACAGTTACTAAAGCATTTCATGGGTTCGCAAAATCCATGCGTTTCATTTCCAATTGTAGCAGTGCAGCAGCTGCAGAAATTTCCTAAATGCCTCCGTCACGCAAACCTCACTAGCCCTAGATGACCAAAAAGGAAAAAAAAACAACCCCCTCCCCGGCGGCTTAGTACACAGAGAGCTGTCAAACTAAGCGCCAAAAAAAAAAAAAAAAATGGACGCTGCCATCACTCTCATAATGCAGAAAAGGAAAAATTTACTGATGATTTAAAGCTTCCTCGGCTATTATCAAGACGTAAGACTGTGGGATTGCAAGAGTAGATCGAGTACGTCTCAACTTGGGCATAAGGATGACAGTTACCCCATCTCTTATGCTAAATGTAAAAGTTTTCATGTAGGGAACCAAAACTATACTTTTACCTACACCCTCAAAAATGAATTTTTAACTAAAACAAAATATGAAGTAAAAGACCCAGGTGTTTGGTTTGCCTCTGATCTGAAGTCATCAGTCCTCTGTAATCATGCAGTATCAGCGGCAAATCGTATATCAGCAATTTTTCAGCGCTGTTTTAAATCGGGAAATGTACAGTTCCGGCAGAAAGCAAATTTACAAAATCTAGAATTATAGTGAGACAAGGGTCAACAAAGGCATGCACGTGCCTTGGTGTCTGCTGATGCACGATATTCAAAGGGTTTCAAAGGGTTTAACGAGCGTTAACCACTCCTGGTCATCTGCCCGAAGCCCTAAGGCACGATATTTTCTCAGGTTCAACAATGCCATAATGCAACAATGCTTTTTTTTCCCCGCTATAACGACATTACGTTTGTAAATTTACTTTCTGCCGGAACTGTACACTCCAAACTTTGGGCGTACTAAGTTTTTGTACGTTCCCTGCTGGAATATGCAAGCCCTGTTTGGCCTCCCTATCTACTTAAGGATATTGACCACTTGGAAACAGTTCAGAGACGTTTTACGAAGTCCTTACAAGGCATGCTGTAGTTACCATACTGTGAACATCTTAGAAATCTTTGCCTCGATTCTTTGGAACTACGTCGACTGAAGACGGATCTTGCCTTGGTGTATATAACATCTTCCATGGTAACTTATCGAATGACCTACCTTTGCTTGAAATTAGTCCAGTAACCTGAACAAGGGAGCCACAAATTCAAACTCATGCTTCCAAAAGCGAGACTAAACTGTATAGACAACATTTCATTGCTGTAAGAGTTATCCCAACATGGAATTCACTGACTGAAGAGACAGTTTCCGCCTGCTCTATAAACAGTTTCAAGTGATTGTTAAATTTGCCAAACTTGACCGAGTTCTTGAAACGGCCAGAACATTGCACAGCAAGCTAAGTTTTATTCTTCTGTACCGCCGTACCTGCTGAGAAGACTATTGCAACGACTTTGTCCGTCCGTCCGTCGCTTTTTTCAACTTCCCAACCGTACGGTACCAGATATTGACGACCATTGTTTACAATGTTATATTCAGTGTGAGAAGTTAGTTAAACAACATGGCAAATTAAAACATCGTTTCTTCCTTATAGCTAATATTATTCTTCGACTTAACTAAATTAAATAATAACATTTGATCGTCGAATTAAAATCCTAAGGTAACACTCAAACAAATGGATTTTAGCTTCGTTTAAAATAGTCTCGTCGCATTGTTGCATGAATGAATAGGCTTACCGTCGAACCAAATTCTCCAATAGGCCTATATCTGCTACTTACGAAATTAAAACTGCATTTTTATCATTAGGCCTAAAAGTGAAAATTAGGCCTAAAATCATGTCACCATGGCAACGTCAAGTTGCTACGAGTCGCTGTTGGCTTCATCAACAGCGTCTCTCTTGTCACTTCCCTATTACCACTGATCTATATAGGCTACGTGGCGCGTTACGTTGTAACACTGTAACTGTGTGCCTGTAGGCGCACCGTGTTGCAAAAATAAATAGGCTTACTATACAATCCATATCTCTGTTACCTGCTACTTATGAAATTAAAACTGCTGGTTAAAATTAGGCTTAAAGCTGACAATTACGCCTAAAATGGAAAATAGGCCTAAAAGCTAACACATTTTAAACCGACAATTGTGATTGCTACTGCTTTTAGATTAGTATAATAGAGATAGCTGTCGTAGTGCATGATAGACGTGTGCGCCTCAACATTGGACGTGGAGGAACTTGGAAGTTCATCCTTGAAGTTTGTTCCCTCTTCCGAAGTTGTTCAACTTCTTCCCTCTACCATCTGGCTTAGCTTCTCACTGGTCAGTAAACTCGCTTTGTTTCCCGGTCCTTTTCCTTCCATGGGTCTTTGATTCAGCTCAGTTCAGACCTAGGTTAGGTTAGGTTCGACGATGGCGTTCGGCAGCAATGCATATTGTGTACGCAGTGTATCTTTAGTTCTGCAAGTATTTTTTGAGCGGCTACGTCTTCCTGGATGGGGTGGCTTTAATCGATGGCCGCCATTGTTTTTGTATCCATCTTGGATATCAACAAGGCACTCTGCTACTGAAAACGTACAATCGATAATCTGTGTTCTTTCTGCGGAGAACTCAAGATAGGCCGCGGACACTATAAAGTCGACTTTCGCAGTTCACCCGATTGGCGAAGCCACGAGCCGTTGTTGCGGTCGTAAAACGAACCATTTTTGGCGGGAATGTTCTTTGCTCCAACTTCTTTCGTAAAACTTGGTAACTGCAATAAATGCCTTATTTGCTTATTTTAATCAAATTTAACTCTTGCCTTTGGGTTTTTCTTCAGCTGCAATAAATGCATTATTTGTTTATTTTTATCAGATTTCACTGTAAACTATACGGGTGGCTTTGAAGGAAGGGGGACATCGGCTCCATCCCCCCCCCCTCCCTACCACCCTTCCATCTCGGTACGCAACTACCATATGGATGGAAAAGATGGTGAAATATGTTTTGAAGTAAAACCTATTCTGTAAAGGCGTTAGAAAATAAAAATAAAACTAAAATTCACTGCGCAAACCAGTACAAAATGAAATTATTTGTATTTTGCATTGAACTGTTTCGTTAAAAACGTTAATTATTTTAAAAATGAATAATTGTTACTTCAAAGCGTAAAATATTGCTCTGTATGTGATATTTGTAGAAACGATCTGGGATACGTAAACATTGATAGCCGTGGAATTTTTACTTACGCAAGTAACAACCAGAGCCCTCGTACGTAAGTAAGAATTCCACGCCTAACAGTGGATTACTAGTGGTAAGACAAAGGTTTCATTGTTGTAGCAGTGTGTCTTCATGATATAAAGGATTAAAGGTTTTTAGCGAGCGTTAACCACAGCCGGTTATCTGCTCGACGCAGCCCTAAGGCCCTATGATATAAATCCACTGCTGCAACAATGGTCCAACAATGAAAGATGTGAACAATTTTTAATTGATAATGTATTTATTGTTTAGTGGGGAGCACACAACTCCATTGGTGTGGAGACGGGTGTGTGAACATGGGTGATCGGGTAGTCATGTTGTTGATTATATAGGTTTAAGGTAGTTGTATTTGCAGTAAGGTGCGTGACCGTGGGTCGAAACCATTAACAAACAAATTCAAATTCACAACTCCATTGCATTTTCAGTCAGTCCTATCAGTTATTGTTGTTTGTTTTGCCACTGCTGTGCTGGGTGTTGAAGCCTTAGGGCTTCGTCGGTCAAATTATTAGGAGTGGTTAACGTTCGCTAAAGCCCTTTGTACCCTTTGCTATGCTAATGCTGCTGCTGCTGATCCTATTTTTTCTGCAATGCCCAATTTATAATAATATAATAATAATAATGTTTGTTGGTGAAGCAACAGGTCTGCCATGGATCGCGGGGGTCACTGACTGCCAGCCTAGAGAGGGGCAGCGTTTATGATGCGTGTAAAAATATTTGATAAAAGGAGAATGCGAAGGTGGCAAGGTAAAAAGTAAAACAAGATAAAACAATTTAAAAGCTTGCATATAGGTAAAAAATATTTTTTTTTAATTGTTAATTGTAAAAAATTGCATGGCCAGTGGAAAGGCGGGATCGAATTAGGAAAGGTGGGTTAGGATTTCAACTGCCTTATACCACCAAGGTTAGACCTACCAGGGACACAAAGGTCCCCGATGGTACAGCCAGTCGAACGGAATAAGGAGGTGAAGGGTGGACGGCCAATTGTCGTAAAACAAAGTAGTGAATAAAATAAGTAAAAAAAAAAAATGTACAAAGCTTAAAGGTCTTTACATAAGTTGATCGTCACATTAAAAATAAAACAATTAATAATAATAAAAATAACGCATATACCACAATAGTTGACGTTTTGGTTGTGAGACGCTGATTTCGCCCCTAGAAAATTATTACGTTTGATTATTTAAAGGCACATAAATCCCTCCGTTCTGGGCGCTTTGCTCTGCGTCACCTACGCTAAAATATAGTTCAAACGACCGCAGCGCGCATTGCTCTAGACACTAGTCATACTCATTTCGGGGCCGCTGCAACGTGACACATCGTACGACCAAGTCGCAAACTTGAGCGAAGGATTAATTATCTTTCCTCCAGGGCCGCGGCTTGCCAGCGATGTGGCGGGACCGCACGGACCGAGCCGTTTAAAACAAGCCTTATAACATTCACGCGCCCCTACTGACATCTGCATCGTACCCTTAGACCAGCAAATGAAAGGTAAATTAGTTTATATAAAACTATTTCCGGTAATGTAGCGAGTGAAACTGTTAAAATATACCGGAGGGAGTTATGTGCCTTTAAGTGCAATCCATTGCACATTAAGATAAGATAATTCATTGTAGATTATCTTCATAACGTTTCCCTCTATCGTTTTATAGGTCACAGTTCCAACACCACTGTCAGGCCGAAACAGCGACAGCGATGACGTCTACTCCATCATGAATCCAGAACTGGACATCATTAAACAAATCTGGACCAATGCGGAATTCCAAGAGGCCTATGGCCAGTTAAGAGCCAGTATTATGACCAGTGGTCAGAAGGGTATGGATTGCCTTAGACAACGGCTAAAGACCATCCGTAAAGATGTGGAGTGGATTCTGGGACATGTTCTCCACACATTCCGTCCCACCACGCCTAAACCCAATGCACAGCAGTAACCTACCGAATCTCCAGTGGCGTGATGAGATAAATCACTAACTATGAACTAAAACAATAAACTTTATGAGCAACAAAAGAAATCACTCGTAAGACGTCACAGTCCGTCGTGTTCATTACAATGTTGATCATAACTCTACCACGCGCCATGGCTGTTTGCTGTGACGTGCATACCACGTGACTGGGCTAGTCCAATCAGACGGCCAAACAGCCGTTGTTCTCGTTCGTCATTGGCTAACTTATGGTGACGTCACGGCAAACAGCCATTGCGCATGGTATAAGTGAAGGAGGATGGAAAATGGAAACGAAAATAATAGTTAAAGAACAACGACAAATACAGTTAATATTATGAAGTAAACGGATTTTTTCTTTCTTTGGAGCAGGAAAAATTTTATTTTAAATGTACCATTTTTGTTCATAGTAAGAGTCTTTATAAATTAATAAAAGATTGTGTGTTTTTTCCCCTTTATTGCGAAAGGTTAATTTACAGTTTCTCAAGGTGTTTGATTCATTTTAATAATAATAATAATAATAATAATAATAATAATAATAATAATAATAATAA
>JAHWFP010157082.1:24275-49226 GCA_023313725.1 Lithobius niger | reverse complement strand
ATCCTAGGGTTATTTAGTTACCGTCATGCCAATCCTAGGGTTATTTAATGATCGTCATGCCATTCCTAGGGTTATTTAGTTACCGTCATGCCTATTCTAAGGTTATTTAGTTACCGTCATGACAATCCCAGGCGATTTCGCATCTGCAGACGACTTCTATGGCATGTTACGATGCAGAACGTAAGACCCTACATGCAACATGAACCTTCTGAGGGATGGGGGAAACCCCGGACAACGTGAGCATGCAAAGGTCAGTGGCTAAAGTGATGGGCTACCAGCCAAGTGCACGCCAGATCGAATCCCACGACCGACTAAGATACACGGGACGTACAACAAAACTTAAAAATCGTCTGACCGTGCAAAAAAGCTCTTTAGGTCAGCTCAGCTTTCAGACAGCAAACAAACAAAAACTTTAGAAACAACAATCCTCTCAGTATTATTGCACCGTCTCCTCCACATTAAAGAAATTGCTCGAGACCAGCGATAATCCCGATCCCAGCAGGGTTTCCAACCCGGGTAACCGGACGATTTACAGACCCGCAAACCCCTGGTTTGGCAGGGTTTATAGTGTCCGCAGCTTATCTAGAGTACGCCGCGGAACGAACACAGATAATCGATTGTACGTTTTTGGTAGCAGAGTGCCTTCGTGATATCCAAGATGGTTACAAAAACAATGGCGGCCATCGATTAAAGCCGTTTCCTCCCGGAAGACGTAGCCGCTCGTAAAATACCTACAGGACTCAAGATACGCCGTGCACACAATAACA
The DNA here is from genome assembly GCA_023313725.1 of Lithobius niger. Lineage (NCBI taxonomy): Eukaryota > Metazoa > Arthropoda > Chilopoda > Lithobiomorpha > Lithobiidae > Lithobius > Lithobius niger. Next base: position 48,459 of record JAHWFP010157082.1, on the reverse strand, counting down.
TTATAGTGAAATGGTGGCTTCACCTCAATATTCATCCCGAAAAACCCACGTTTTGTCTATTTCGTTTAAAATTTATTTCCATTTCAACTTTCACCTCTATTTTTCCTCCATTATTTTTGCATGATCGCTCCCCAATAATTATGGAGTTTTATTACGGACAAGTGCGATGCGAGTGAGGTTTCGTTACGTTTGCATGGTCATCGGCCGGTGATGGGACTCCGGCGAGCAGGAAAGCCTCCTCATTCCCCCATTGCAATTACAGCAACCAGCGTTGCTGCTACTTTCCTGTTGTTCCGGTTGAATCTAGCTCAGCTGGTAGCTATATTTTACGCAAACCCGAACCTTTAAACCATGCGCAATGGCTGTTTGCCGTGACGTCACCATGAGTTAGCCAATGACGAACGAGAACAACGGCTGTTTGGCCGTCTGATTGGACTAGCCCAGTCACGTGGTATGCACGTCACAGCAAACAGCCATGGCGTGTGGTATAGTCATTGCTGAAGTTGAAGCAAGTTAATTTTAAACAAAGGATTTTTTTTTAAGTTTTTAAGAAATTTTCAAGAAGTGTGTAAAAAGTTATTAAATGTTAATAATAGTTCACCTCAATTTTATTTTTTTATGTACCAGGGTTCACACAAAAACAATGAAATAATATCCCTGAGTTTCTCAGGTTTTCCAGCAGAGTAGTTGAGAACCATTTCCAGGCTATTTACCAAAATTTCAGAAATTTTTCTTTACATTTTAACACTTTCACTTGTTATTACGGCTCACTCAATCCAAAAGAGTAGCCCGATCTGAAGGATTCTGGAGAACTTTTAGGTGTCACCGCAGAAGTATGAAAATAAATTTTATATTACCACAATGTCCTAACAAAATACGTTTATTGTGCAGTTAGGACTAGGCCTAAAAGCGTGGCCTTCCAGTCTTTTTGTTTTCCAGTTTTCCAGTCTTTTTGTGAAAAATCGTAGAATTCCCTAAGTTTCAAATACAGTTTAAATTCCCTGAGTTTTCCAGGTTTTTTTTTTGAAAAATCGGAGAATTCCCTGAGTTTCAAATGCAGTTTAAATTACCGGAGTTTTCCAGGTTTTTCTGTGAAAAATCGGAGAATTCCCTGAGTTTCAAATGCAGTTTAAATTCCCTGAGTTTTGCAGGTTTTTTTGTGAAGAATCGGAGAATCACCTGAGTTTAATATGCATTATAAATTCCCTGAGTTTTCCAGGTTTTTGTGAAAAATCGGAGAATTCCCTGAGTTTCAAATGCAGTTTAAATTCCCTGAGTTTTCCAGGTTTTTTTGTGAAAAATCAAAGAATTCCCTGAGTTTCAAATGCAGTATAAATTCTCTGAGTTTTCTAGGTTTTTTTGTGAAAAATTGGAGAATTCCCTGAGTTTCAAATACAGTTTAAATTCCCGAGTTTTCCAGGTTTTCCATGTTCTCCAGGTTGGTGGGAACCGCTGTAAAATGTTAGCAATTTTAGGAGGTGAAACTTACGAACTCGCGTTGCACGTTGGTCAATTTTATGTCAATCCCTGGTTTTTACATTTTTCAAACCCGAAACCCTGGAGTTGGTATTCAGGACCGGGTTTGGAAACCCTAGTTTCAAGGGCGGGAATCAAAGGATTTCGTAGGGAATTATCGACCGTGGAATTCGATCTGGCGTATTTACTTGGCTGGCTGTTGACCATTCTGAATAAAGGGCTATGCTTCCTCACGTTGTAAGGGATCCTGGGGGAATACACACAAAACGTTCGTGGCGCACGTTAGGATTTAAGCCCTAACCAGACAAAGAAAATTTCAAGCGAAGCGATGCGTTACCATACGTGCCTACAAGGTCAAAATTACAGCAATTAAATCGTGAGTGTGGCATTTCTTGACAGATTTTGACAGGCTTTCGTAAGCCATCCTACAACGCCATGCAGCCGCTGGCAGCTAGTCTGGGTTAAGGCTAATGCCCTCTCCAGACAGAAGCAAATTTCGTGGTAATTATGGAGTTTAACCGAACCACGCAAAATCACTACGTTTTGGTGGTTACCGACGCAGTTCTTCATCGTCTTCTCATTTCATGTTATAAAAATGGGGGGGACATGTTTTTTTTTTAGTTCTCCAATCACGCTTTTAGTTCTTCAAAAAACGTTTTTAAACCACGTAAAACGGTTGGCCCGGCCGTGTTGAAACAACGGCCATGTTCCGGGATACAGAGTAGCACGAAAAGGTGACTTCGCGAAAACGGAAAGTAATGTTCCAAACTACGCTGCCTAGCTCGCGTTGCCGGCGTTTCTTTAGTCTAGGTGGAAAAGAGTTTGGTTGCGGTTTCTGATGTTATGTGTTTAGCCGCAGCGAGCGCGGCAGCGCGAGCTAGGCAGGTAAATTGGAAATAAATGAGGAAGAAAAATAATTTCCTTTTCTTTCATTGCGATTGGAAATCAGGTTTTCCTGCTATTGTCGGTTTACATGTTTTCAATGTTTTTTTCCCAGAACTTAAAACACATTTCCCCCCAGATTTTTAAATTTGAAATGGGAAGAGCATGAAGGTCTGTGTCGGTTAGTAAGAAAATTGAGTGATTTGGAGTGGTTGAGTTAAAATACATAATTACCAATTTCGCACAAAGCGATGCGTTACGACGTGCCTACAAGGTCAAAATTGCTGCAGTCAAGTAGTTAGTGTCGTGGTCAGTTCGGCGTTCATTGTCCAGTTTTAACGTCTTCGGTAAACCATGCTGCAACGCCATGTAGCCAGTCATGTTAGAGCGTGGCGTGGGCTAAAAACCGTCGATGAGTGTGAAACAGCTCAATTCCAGCAATGCGTTAAACTGCTTTCTACTTCTTTTCAGATCCCGTTCGAGTATTCCTGAACTTTTTAGGGCAATCATGAAGATCCTTCATTGTGCCGTCCTCTTCTGCACAGCGGCTTTTGCCGCTTCTCTTTCCGTGGAACTACGAGAAGACGCTGTAAACCCTGTAGTGACGGATTCTTCAGTGGCAGTCCCTGAAGCTCGTCCAACCATTCTTGAAAACCTCGCAAAACGACCTGGCACAAGCTTCATTCCAATGATCTACCGCTTCCTTGGCCTCCTTAATGATAAGGCCGTGAGCGACAAGTTTTACGATTTGATCAATGGTCGACAAAAAATCATGGCTGACGCAACGACCTGCCTCAAGAAAGTCGTTTTGGCTGCCCTCAACGATAATAATAACATTTTCGGCAAATTTGTCGGCGTGATGCGTATGGTAAGTAGCATCCTCCCAAAACTCAAACTGGTATAAAAAAAAACCGCCTAGTTTCCAAAAAGGATCGGCCTTTAAAAGTAGTGATATCGTGCAACCAGGGACAGGCCGCCAAGGTTAATCATAATACCCGAGTTAATCGCCCCTGCTAATAGTTCGAAAGTTAAATAAAAACCGTTCGGTGAGCTGGATTTATTTAATAATTCCAACCCATTAAATGCGGGCTGTGTCGAGAATGAAATTAGACTGAACCAGTAATAAAAGTTTGGGTAACTCAGTCTTTCAGTCTTGGATTAGGTTAAAACTGAGTTGGAGAAAGAAGGCCTACTGAAGGCTTAAAGAGCACTCTACTTTGATCCTAAGGGGAGGTCCTAAGGGGAGACGAATACCAGCCCAACGCTCTGGAAGCTAAGGGCGCATTTACGCACCAACTCGCCTTTGCATTCTTGCAGCTGTAATTTAATCGCGATGGCAAAGGTGTCATTGCCATGTTAACAACGCTTCCTGGATTAGCTAAATCAGACATCGTTTGAGCAAAAGCTTGCAGTCTTATAATTCGTGACGATATAATGAAGAATTCCCCCTGACGAAACAATTTTCCCAATAGCGTCTAAACGCAATTATTGACCCGTTTCGTTTCGAGCTGGCAGAGTTAAAACCTCCGCCATGTTGGAGTTTCAGATGAGTTCTAGCATAGATTAGAAAGTTAACTAAAACATATACCGTCTCACCTCTTCCCGTCCTACGCGGAGCTCTGGCGGTAGTTGCGGCTACTAATACCTCTGCTAATGCTTTGCCTTCTTCTGCTTCGAAGGCAAAAACATTAGCAGAGGTATTAGTAGCCGCAACTACCGCCAGAGCTCCGCGTAGGACGGGAAGAGGTGAGACGGTACATCTAGTTAACTTTCTAATCTATGGTTCTAGCTTCTAGTGGCGAGAATGCAAAGGCGAGTCATTGCGAAAACGCGCCCTAACTGATGTTGCATGCTTGCACATCTTCTTTTCTATGATTTGGTTACCCTTGACAACTACGAAAAAGTAATGTATTATGGGTAGCCTAATGGAAAGTTCTAGAAGGTTCCAGAAGCAGGAACCGGAAATGAAATAACAAGACATAGATATGTGCTGTTCTATGATTTGGTTACCCTTGACAACTACGAAAAAGTAATGTATTATGGGTAGCCTAATGGAAGGTTCTAGAAGGTTCTAGAAGCAGGAACCGGAAATGAAATAACAAGACATAGGTATATGCCCACCTATGAACGCGTAAACAGGCGAGACTGTTAGATTGGCCATGGGCCCCAGCAAACATGCAAGAACGGTACAGGAGATTTGCAACAGGTTATGAAGGGGTGCCTTCGAAAATTAACCCGGTTGGATCAAGCAAAAGTAACCCAGGTTCCATACGTCACGAATCTTATTTAACTGAATATCGCCACCAGAACGATTCGCCATCGTATCGACTCTCATTCACGTGTCAACAATAAACTGCACAGTATTAATCGGAACACAACGCAGGACTTTACATACGTACTTGCGGTCAAGAAACGTTGAAGCTTGAATCACTATTTTTTAAAGCTTATTTGTAAAATTATGAAACGGAACCGCAATACAAACTCGCCCACGTGACACAGTGAATTAATGCAAATAAATGCAACGGCCCCCTCCTTGTTTCTATCTCGTTTCTGATTGGTAGATAGTCGATTCGTTTGCAGTGTTAGCCCCCTGTTCCCCCACTTACCCTCAGGAACCAAGCTCGGCAGCTAGCATGGTTTGTTAGATTGTGTGGTGTGCTGCCTGAAGCGTAATTGGAATGCTTTATGTACAGGTATTAAGGGACCGGTCATTATTTATGGCCGGGGGTGGGCTGCAGGAAACAAAAATGTGACCAACATATTTTCGAAGACCCCTCCAACCCACCCCTTCGAGACCCTGAAATATCTTGACCCCTCTCCACACTGAAGGTCCAAAAATAATGTGACACCCCCTCCTCTCAAAAATAAAAAAAATGCGTTTTTCGTATACCCATTGAGACTGTCTGTAGATGATTCCTGCAGCCAAAATTAGTGCTGTAGCCAAACTAAGTAAGTAGTTCTCCACACCGTCAGTTACCATTAGTTGTAAGGAAACGTGTCTCGTTTTTAACGAAAAGACATATTGGATTAAAAATGTTCTATAAAATGTTCCTTACACCATTTCCTGTCGAGATTCATACAATAAGTATGATGAATACACTGTTTGCTTCCATGCGCACACCCGTAACATTGTTAGCACCTGAAAGACCGAAAAAGCCAAGAAACCAGATGCCAAAGCTTTTCTACAAAGCTTTTTATAAAAACTAGAATCGCGGAAATGATGCTAATAGCACCAAAACCTTGTAACACTCGCATTATGCCCCCCCCCCAAGAAGCTGAGGCATTTTCAGAAATTTTGACTGCTAAAAGTGCGATTTATGACCTTCAAAAATGACTTTTTCTTCCAACTGGTCAGTGTGTTTTTGACCCTCCCCTTCACGAGACCTGAACAATTTATGAGCCCCCCCCCCACCCCGCGAGAGGGTTCAAAACTTCATGACCCCCCTCCCCATTTTCCTCCCCCCCCCCCCACGGCGATAAATAATGACCGGTCCCTAACCGTCTAAAATTAAATCAGATCAGCGGATAGACGAGACATCTCCCACGACCTACTTGATTAGTACACGCAACAGGGTGTTTCTGCTCAACCTGAGTTATATAGGTCAGTTTTCAAAGGCACCCATTTTTTTTTACGTGATTCTCGGAAACGTTCGTTGTGCACGGTGTGACTTACTTATTTTTCCTTTGACTTGGTGGCATGCTCAAAAATCCGTGTGTCGATGAGAAAGAATACCATAAGATACCAGTAGTTTGTTTGCTTTTCTTTTGTATACCGTAAAATTACGGTCCGCATACTTAAACTTGTTACCGTGGGGGATTACGTCCCGTTTCACCACGTCCCGTTTCACCATATCCCGTTTCGCCAAAACCCATTTCGCCAAAAAGAAAGCAGATTAACAGCTTTTGCCTCAGGGGCCAATCCCGTTTCCCCAAACACCGATCACGAAATTTTAGGAACACGAAACACTTAAAACACATAAACACGAACATTATTTTATAACGTGACAATGGTCAGACATTTACAGACAAACACCGGTTTTGCAGAATCCCGTTTTGCTGAATTATTTGTTTCAAATTACGTGCCTCGCTCGCTACTGCTATAAACACATAACATCAGAAACCGCAACTAATCACAAATTACTTCCAATTATAGGCATGCCTCTTTAACTTCTGCAACGTTAAATTTTTGAAGAATTTTTTGATTCTACCTTGCGAAACGGGATTCTGCGAACGGGATTTCCCGTTGGGGAAAGGGTAACCATCATGTGTATAACTAACTGTACTTAAAAAAAGAGAACCCTGGCATTGACGTAGTAACGACCAAGCATTGTAAACGATATTTTAAAGTACTCGTTTTTCCGTCTGTAATGCCATTTTTCAAAACGCCAGTGAATCAAATGGTCTTATTCTACCACTGCTTGTCTCTGTTAAATGTTTGCCTTTTAAATAAATCCACATACCATAGAAATAAGGTATTAAATTTCGTGTAGGTAAAATTTTGTCAAGTTCGTTTGGGCGAAAAGGAATTTGGCGAAACGGGACTGGCCCCTGAGGCTAAAGCTGTTAACCTGCTTTCTTTTTTGCGAAACGGGATTTGGCGAAACGGGAGTTCACCCCGTGAGGAAACGAGGCTTGCTAAATCCTGCCCTCAGGGCGTCCTTAGCAAAAAAAAAAAAAGGGGGGGGGAAGCAACAATCAATCAAATATGACTGGTGATTGAAGAGTAAAATAACTGCAATTTTTAACAATGTTAAGCCCGTGTCAGACGGAAAGACCTTCACTCACGACACGATTGTCCTAAGGGCAGAAATGGTCCCCCCCCCACATTTTGTCGTGTCTGGAGTTGGTTGTCACACGGGAGGATTTCTTCCACTCCCGATTGCCCTCAGAATCAACAAACACTTGCTCTCTTTATGTTCAACTTCACCCCTTTTTCTGGAACGCGTGGTATGCGTTCACCATTGGTCTCTATCGGTCACGTGAGAAAAAGTCGGTACCCGGAGGGCCGGCCGCCTAGCCTGGCCATCGAGTCTGGACGACTCTTTAATTACTCCCAACTTTTGTCGTCTGCCCCATGTCACACGAGCCAACTTACCCTCCCGACCCGATTTTTAGTCCTGTCGTGAGTGAAAATCTTCTCGTCTGACACGGGCTTTGAAGAGGGTATTTTTTTTATATTTTTTTAAAATTTTGGAGTGTGCAAGCTGCCGATGAACTAATTCGAATTTTTTGTTTCAGGGTCAACCTCTGACTGACCTGAATGACCTCCGTAGCATCAGCCTACTGACCGTAGTACCTATGTTGTTGATGTCAGGTCAAAGCTTCAAGCTCAGTCAGGTCCTAACTGACGGGCAGGGCATTCTCAAGAACGTTGGCGATACCTGCTTGAACGGAGATCTCAAGCCTTACAAAGACGATATCGATTTCATCCTCAAAGCATACGAAACCAACGTGCTTAAGAAGAATTAAACAGATTCCTTCCTTAAAGAGAGTTCAACTTGTAGCCATGTAACGATTCGCAAAATAAACGTATTACAAACAAAAAACGCCAGTGTGCCGTAAAAAAGGGGGGGTTATGGTGTTGAATTTTCACTTGTTAAAATGAACACGGATAAAAGTTGATGATTTTTAATTGAAATAATCAAATGTACAATTGAGAAAATTGCATCTGTTGAGATGCTGTTGTGCTTTACGTTTTAAATATATGATTGGTAAAGCACAACAGCACCTAAACAGATGGAATTTTCTCAATTGTACATTTGATTATTTCAATTAAAAAAATCATCAATTTTTATCCGTGTTCATTTTAACAAGTGAAAATTCCAAAAGGACTATTATTTAAAGTGTTACAATCCGATATCTTGTGAATGACTAATGAGAGAATAATAATGATAGAAATGCAATGATGGGTGCAAGTGACGGGGGGATGTTTACACGAAAAAAAAAGCAATGATCTTGAATTGATATTTCAAGGTCATCCTCGTGCTATCTTCCAAACGAGATACGATACAGCAAAAAAAGTAAATTAGAAAGTTGGACGCAAAGAGACAATATGACCAACAACAAAAAAATTTAATTCGGATAATAAATAGAATAGTTACGATGATGTTTAAAAGCTAACTCTGATCATGCTGGCTGCACTGTAGTGAAGCCAACTTCTCGGTAAGAATGTGAGTGAAGATGCGACAGGAAAAATTGTTTTGTCAGGAGGAATTCTTTATCATATTGTCACGGATTATAAGACTGCAATCATTTACTCAAACGATGTCGCATTTAGCTAATCCAGGTATAGCGTTGTTACCATGGCAACGATACCTTTGGCATCGCGATTAGCTTCTCGCTTCGAGAGTGCAAAGGCGAGCCGTTGCCTAAACGCGCCCTAAAGAGTTGCTGAAATCACGTTACAATCAGTAGCTTCCGAAACCATTGAGCTAATCCATCTAAACTCACCACTGTTGGAGTCAATTTTGGCCTTACTCTTGGACATCCTGCATGCTTTTTGTTGCTACATCAGCAATTCTGATTGCGAACGCAACAAACTCGACCTAGCGTTCTAAATAGCACAAATTACATCACTCCTCGACCCGACTACTCAGTTTTTTCAAGAAATGTGGGAGATGTCAGCCACAACAGTCCGAAGAGGTTGCCGGCTTTTGATTGCGTAGGTGGTAAGGGATCATCGACCGGATGGATCCATTGGGTGTGTCGAAAGGTAACATCACTTTCACTCAACATACACTTTTGGAACGTTGTGTTAAACGTTGTGTTTTTGCTAATGGTGTACTGTTTATACAGCAGTGACACGACGTAGTATTATTGTATATAACTCTATGCTGGAGCCTTAATGGGATAGCTGCAAGGGGCACTGCAGAGTGAAGCAGAAGGGCGTCATACTGAAGCCGATACTGTGAAGAGTGATTTCTTAGACCTAAAACGCGCGATTTTTGTTGTTGAAGAAAACAGTGTTATTTTAGGCCTAAGAAATCCGCTCTTCCGTTGTTTTTCCCTCCGTTTTTAAGTAGTGCACCTTGTAGTTATGCCCTCCAAAACCCATACTGGTGCCAATCTGGTGCCAATATGGCGGCAAATGTCACTGCTCTATAGGGCAGTGACACGACGTAGTATTATTGTATATAACTCTATGGTGGAGCCAGTAACTGGGTTAGCTGCAAGGTGCACTGGTGGGGGAAAAGAAGCCAATGCTTTTAGACTGGATTTTTTAGGCCTAAAACGAGCGATTTTTGTCGATTTGTTGGCAGTTGCTGACATTTTTAAGCAAGTGGAATCTTTATTTTCCGATTACAACCTCGTAGCTTAAAGGATTGGAGAAAACAACGGTTTTTAAGCCTACGAAATCCACTCTCAAAGCACTGGCTTGACTAGAAGTGCCGTTGTTTAACCCACCATTTCAATCTAGTGCCCCTTGCAGGTATCTCTCTTGTAGCCATATGACCATGCTCTAATATTGGCAGTATCAAACTATCTGCAATAGTGGTGAGCTTTCAAGGATTAGAATGTTTTTGTTTTTTTTAGAAGATACTGATTATCACTGAACCACGGTATACATGACAACCTACCCCTGTAACCATGCCTTTTAAATTTGTCTCCTCTCACTTGCTCTGACATCCTTTTCATGAAAATTCTCGTCCGCAAACGAGCGCTAATAATCACTGCCCGTCGGCCGTGCAAACGAACAGGCATCTACGGCAACAAATGGTTTATAAAAAAAAAAAAAAAGCATTAGAGCTTTTATCCCAAGAAATTCAGAGTTGTGAAGATGCACAAATCAAAAACAGATTATAGAGTTCACTCGAACGAAACGAAATACAGGGTGGAGTAGAAAGGAAGGGCCACCCTTGGCAATCAAAGATGGTTAATATTAGGATAATGAAACTTTGCACGGTATGTAGGCGAACGGGGCGGCCAACTAACCATGTGTCGATCACTGACCTTGACGCATATTATCAAGGTCATCGTGATGCTAACTTTTTAACCATGCTTCGTAGAACGCCGGTGTAAATTAGAAACTTGTAGACATTGGCAAGGCATAGCCATTGCAAAAAACGGACCGAAATTCGGTACGCTAGTTTAGGAATTACTGAAATTACAAGCACCATTCTTTCGTGCTGGCCGAGTGGCTTTCCTGCCAAACAGTGGATGTTAAATAAAGTCCGGTGGTCCTCAAAGTACGTGAAATCTGCTTGGAAACAAACAGCAACTGACATATTGCTGACTCGACGCCAGCTGGACACAATCTGCTACATTTCACCTATAGACAGAATGGTGCTGCAAACTATACAGCATATTATACAAGTTGGCATAATTTATGCACCGTGGCCATAAAAAAAAACAACGAAAGTTGTCCGTCCCTCAGGTTAAGATATCTGATTTTGTTTCAAGAGTTGATCACGGTTACTGAAATACGCCAATTTGCGTATGCTGCCAACACCATTACCTACGAATGCCTGGTGTATCGAAATACCCTGACAGAACTCTTTGGCCACTCGGCCAACACAAGAGAATGATGCTTGTAATTTCCGTAATTCCTAAACTAGCGTACCGAATTTCGTTTCGTTTTTTGCAATGGCCATATGTCTACAAGTTTCTAATTTACACTGGTGTTCTACGAAGCACAGTTTAAAAAGGTTAGCATCACGATGACCTTGAAAATATGCGTCAAGGTCAGCGATCGACACATGGTTAGTTGGCCCCCCGTTCGCCTACATACCATGCAAAGTTTCATTATCCTAACGTTAACCATCTTTGATTGCCAAGGGTGGCCTTTCCTTTCTGCCCCACCCTGTATAATTTCAAATCCAATTCCAATGAACAATTATTTTTAGTCATTTGTAATGTTAGAAAGTGAACGCAGTTTTTATGTGTTAGTGCTTGCGATTGAATATGAGCATGTTAAAAATGCTAACTGCTTACTGCTCAGCAGTTTGTTTCGTTTATGTGTTTGTTGGTTTTCAAAGCAATAGAGTTCGTTCGTTCTGTTTGCCATAAGGGTTTTTCAAATAAAGAAGAAAACGCCAGTATTCAGTTTTTTATTTCTCGCTGAACGGGACAAAGTTTTGCCAATAACGAAATACGGTAATTGAAAAAGGCTAAAGGGGAAATTTCAGACACTTAAAAGGTTGCCTACAGTAGCTTCTTACAGTGCGATTGCTTAATTAGGATGAATTGGTCCTGCCAATCTTTTTTTTTCCCTCATAAATGTTTACGACGTATAAAAAAGGTTAATATCAAAATTACGTACCTTAATGAGGTACAAACGGAGTGCACTAATTGATAATTAAAGTCGATTATTAGAGTTTACAGCCAGTAAAAAAAACTGCTATTGTGCTTCGTCATGCTTAGTACTTTTGCAAGAGAGTCAATTGCCAGGAATCCTGAGCAAATTACCCCAGTCAAATTTGACCAAATTTAGCTTGAATCGCGGAATAATTCGTAATAAGCTAATATTTGGGCACAGATGTTCGTAATGGTTTTAGGCTCAATATACTAAAAGATTTCAGCTTACCATGTTCAGCTAACGCCGCCATCTTGGAAACATGGCGCTCGTTATCGGTTTTGTCAATATATCTCGGTAACGGTTGCTCGGGGCATGAAAATATGTTCCGTCCAAAAATGGAGAGCATGAAATACTCTACTAAAAATGTTCTATTCACTTTTTTCGTAGATTTAATGATTCAGACAATACACGTTGTATAGAAGAATGTTGAGCTAATGCCACCATCTTGGAAACCTGCGCCCGCAATCGGTTTTTCCAATCTATCACGAAAACGGTTGCATAAAATATGTTTAATCAGAAATTGTAGAGCATGGAATTGTGTACAAAAAATGTTCCATTCGTTTTCTTAAAGCTGAGTCAATGATTCAGCGACTAAACGGTGTCAAAGACGCCACGTATGTGTCCCCCAAATGTGCATTACAGTTCATTTAGTTGGATGGCTTGGGGCCCAAAGTTTATGGAATTTGTCACTTTATGTGAGAAGCATGAATGCATATGACGTGTAAATGGAAAAAAATAGCCATGATAGCTAGTTCAAAAAACCCCATTGGCGGGGATGGAGGGGGCGATTTACTCCACCAAAAATAATAGTTATAGTGGTGTAAGTGTTCACAGTATAATCTTGCGAGCTCTCTAATAGCCCGAAATGGATATGATTAGGATTTTCTAAAAGGTGGGGATCTATTCTGACGGTTACGGGGGGAGGGGGGGGGGCATGGTGGAAAATCAGACCATACAATTGGGTAGGCCGTAGCAGAGTTCGGAGGAGGAAGCGGGGGGGTAGTCGGCACCCTTTACATTCCATACTGCCCACTACAGTATTTCGCTTAGGTATGCGGGAACTGGCTAGACCGGCGTATGTAACGCCGGGGTACAGCAAGTTACAATAAAACGGAAGCGAAAAAAGCCAACGAATTAACTGAACAAAAAAGCATTAGAGCTCGTGTCCCCATACTCACAGTTGTGAAGGTTCACGAATAAAAACGGATTAGAGTTCGCGCGAACGCCACGAACTATAATTTGAACGCCAATCCCAGGAAACAAGGATTGTGACATGCCAGTCTCCATGCACGCGTTCATCACTAATCAAACATACAAAACGGTTGGATACTTCACGCAAATAAAATACGAACACAAAATAAAACATACACACGCACATGAAACAGAACGGAAATCTAAAACAAATACAAACAGACGCCGTAAACAGCAAAACACCTACAAAGGATGAAGAATACATACACAAAGACAAGCAATAAAAACTACCTTAATTAGGAGTAAACGTGCTTCACAAATTAGAAATGCACACAAAATACACGTATAGCCACTCACAGGAAATACTTAAAATATAAAAGAACAAACATAGAAAAATATTTAAAAAAAAAGCCTGTACAGCACCCAAATTAAGTGCACATAAACATACACACGCACACAAACATTAAACATTTGAAACACAAACTGCGTTCACTTTCTGACATAACCAATGACAGAAACAGTTCTTGTTCCCTGGAATTGGAGTTAAAATTATAGTTCGTTGCGTTCGCGTGAACTCTAATCCATTTTTATTCGTGTACCTTCACAGCTGTGAGTATGGGGATACGAGCTCTTATGCTTTTTTTTCTTAACGGCGAAGTCGTTTTTTGTTCAGTTATACAGGGTATTTTAAACGGTTTACCGCTTTTATTAGTGTTTTTTTTTTAATTCGGCTTCTGAAAACATAATCGGAGCTGTATTGATCCAGCGGTGATTAAATTAAATAATTCATAAAGACGTAAACTCAGCCTTAATCAGCCATAGCCAGGTAAAACTTACTGCAATAGTTTTTATTCATGCTTTTCTCTTTCCAAAATCGTCTAGTTCATTCCTTTCGTGCTTCAACGTTGTTTTCCTACCTCCATCATTAAAGTGACTATACACTAATTAAGAAATTAAAGCCGAATGGTTGCATGTGCTGGAGATTTCTCTGGAAATTTATTACGATTTCATCTTTAAATGTTGAATGGTCGGTGCATTACTTATATTCGTCTTCGTAACGAACTACCGTACTAAAAAATTGTATAGGAAGAACCAATTAATAAATTTAATTGAGTCGTTACTCAGAATGACTCCATTTAGCTTCCTGAAGCACATATTTAAACGTTCGAAAACCGTTACAGACTAAGCATCACATCTGCGATTAGAAAGATATCTCGAGGTAAGAAACCTGTTTAACTCTATAGTTTTTTTTTTTATCAATTTCTTTGATCATTACGTCATCGAAAATATGCCCCGACGTCATTGCACGAGACGGTCATTTTCCACCGTGTACAGGATGAACGATGCACAAAGTGGTCACTTCCCACTCTTGTCTGTGAAATTTCCATCATTCTCTTTTCCTCTTTTCCACTGTGTACAAAAAAAACGTTACGCTCCGCACAAAAAAAATCACACCGTAACTCACGCATTGAGCACTGTATTTTCTATTCTATTTTCAACTGAGCACAAGAAAATCACTCCACTGTGGAAAGAAAACCACTCCTCTGAGCACAAAATAATCACTCCACTGAGCACAAGAAAATCACTCCACTGGGCTCATGAGAATTTGTCCTCATCCTATCCTTCACTGGGCACAAGAAGATATAGTATCTACTGTGGTCGCCAGATATATACTATGTGGTGGTCACCATGTAATATCTACTACTATACGTACTATATGTACTATAGATGTACAAATGTGTATATATATGTATACATAGTATATATACTATATGTAAATATGTACATCTATGTGTACTACTATATGTACTATCTACTGTGGTCACCAGACGAAATAAATCTTGCATGCTAGCACAAAATACACTCATAAGACAGAACCTGGGAGACAGGATGAGTTACAATCGTGTATTAGTAGTAGCACAAAACAGAGGCGTACGCAAGAGGGGGGGGGGAGTACAAGGGGCACGATCCCCCTCCAAAGGAAAGTTAGGCACCCCCACGTCACAGGCTAAACTAGGCTAAACATTTGTTTTTCGTATGATAACAAATGTCATAAGTATTTCAAATTGTCATGTAGCTCCAAAGTTCTAAAAAAAAAAACATGCTGCTGAAGATGTTAAAAAGTTGCTCCATCCCCCCCTCCCCCCCCAAAAAAAAAAAAAAAGTTGCTAAAAATGCTGAAAAGTTGCTCCATGGACCCAAAAATGCTCTAAAATGTGCGTATTTTCAGAGCTCCCACACCCCCTGGCTGGTTATTAATTTTTTTTTAGTACCACAAGGCGCCCCTTCAAGCATTGTGCCCCTCCCAAAAAAAATTCCTGCGTACGCCACTGGCACAAAAGGCTGCAACTGCACGTAATCTGTGGGCAGAGTTGCAATCTTTCGACAAAGTAATTAAGAGGTTTTGAAGAGTCGGACATTTTTTAATCCAGTTAGCAATTGTGATGCGCTGTCGAGTGTACAATATGCAGGGAAAAAAAGCACATATTCAGCAGTTACTGATACAGCACACAATGGACACGAAGATGACTCTATCCAACCAATCCTATTCTGATGAAAAGGTAACAATGAATGTCCAGTTTGCAATCGCGTGACCAGTCTGGAGACCCAACTCGGCAGGGAATCCAGAATGGCCCGCTAAGTACACATGGGTTTGAGTAAGAAAAGAGCCCGACCAGAAGTTGCTGTTTTCCATTCCTCATTCGATTCACTGAGAATGCGATTTTTCAACGAGATGCACTATATCGTCCGAACCGACAAGATTAGTGACATCTTTGTCGTGC
This sequence comes from Lithobius niger, assembly GCA_023313725.1. NCBI lineage: Eukaryota > Metazoa > Arthropoda > Chilopoda > Lithobiomorpha > Lithobiidae > Lithobius > Lithobius niger. Next base: position 32,832 of record JAHWFP010157082.1, on the reverse strand, counting down.
CAACTAGAGCATCCAATCCCGAAACATATTTGAAATCCCGGGATTTCGGGATTCTTTTCTCTTAATCCCGGGATCCCGGGATTAATCCCGAAATTCGGGATTTATTATTATTCTATATTATTTCATGTCAATTCCGGACGCAACTAAAGGGTTTCAAAGTTTGACGTTTAAAATGGAAGTTCGTGCTGAGGCTTAAATAAGGACCCATGTTGCAGTCCTTTTGTCCAATGACGCTGCAGTAACAAGACAAATAAACAAAATACGCTTTAAGTATTTTTTTTTTGTGTGCGTCTGTAATTGCGTGTTGACTTTATTTCTCTTTCTGACGCCAGAGCAAGCAAAAGACGAATTCAATATACAGGGTGGTCCAAAAGTCGGGCCTACCTGAATATATCCTAAATAGTGTCAAATATCCTGAAAACAAGTTTATAGTAATAATGAGTAAACAGCGGCGATTCAGATGAGTGTAAAGACGATGACCTTGAAGACCTCCATCAAGGTCATCGCGTTGCTAACTTCTGAAGGAAGTACCGTAGACCATCAGTGCAAATTTGAAAGTTGTAGGTAATCATTAAAAACTGCCAACCCAAGAAACAGAATGGAAATCCATGTAGAAACACCAGAGTTATGTGCAAAATACCCTTTTTGCACATAAACTTCACTGCAAGAGCTACTTGTCAAGCAGTGAAGCACACCGCACACTGCTGGAGAAGCTCGAAAAGAAAACTGAGCTGCAGCACATCTCGGCCGGAATTCAACTACTCCCAATTTGGAACCATGCAGTCATTTTGTAATTGGGGGGAAGAGTTCATTCGTCTAGTCTTTGTAAGGGGTCATGAAGTGTTAGTCTCTGGCAAAGGGATGGAAGTTAGAGAAGATGTAAACAAACTAGAGGGGAAATTAAAGGTTAAGCTCCAATGGCACATTCAAAATTGGAATATGATTCTTTCAATGTTTTTGGAAACATTTTATTATTTGTAATCAGCCTTGTTCTTTCTTTAAAAACTGTTACGGCACATTTTTCACATCTACTAATTAGAGTTGACTACAGATATCATCGATGGATCGCCTAAGAAGGAATCCGAAACCTTCCCTCTTTTTTATACGTATTTCCTGGGGAATGAAAAGAAACAGAGTTTTGTTTTGTATCTTGAGTTAATAGGGAGCTGGTCAAGATTTTAGTCAGTCTCGTGGAAGGGGGGGCTTCGAAATTCTGTCGGTCCCGAAGTCAATCCAGCTCCATACCTCTTCACCCCCCCCCCCCCCCACCCCCGGTCGCCATTAATAATGACCCATCCCTAAGGCTGATTAAGAAATAAGAACTACACTTCAGTTCACTTTTTTATGGGTAACCACATTTTTTTTTAATGACAGGGGGGATGGACGGAAGGGGAAGCTCGAAATTCGTTTTTAAAATACAGTTTATATCAAGTTAACGAACTAGTGTTAGTACTACAAAAGAAACTTTTTGAAATATAAATAACTGTTTTTCTTTCGGGGGACCCCTGAGTCTGGGGGCCGATGGCATCGAATCCATGTCAAAATACCACCTGGCAAAATACCACCGAGTACATTTGCCACATCCAAAATACCACCATACTAAAATACCACCCTTGCAAAATTCATACACGCAAAACACCACCTTTTTTTTTTTTTTACAGAAATGCAAACTTATGCAAATTCGCGCACAATATGTGGAAAAAAATACTAGATTTAGAGCTTGTTTTCAGATACAGCACCGATGAAGGCGTTAAGCAAGAGTGTGGCATGATTGATGCCTTAGCGTGTCTAGCCATTGACCACGTGACTCAGGGCATGGCCTACATTAGACAAACGACTTCCGATGAACTAACTCCTCTTCTTACCAATTTCGGTGAGACCTACGTTACAGGTAAGTTTCGCCAAATCAGGTCTTCTTGTGCCCTCAGTGCCCCGCGTCCGGTAAGAATTCGTCCCATCCCACCACTTTTTCCACGAGATGTTTGGAACGTCCATGAGGCAACGCTAACAGGAGAAGCGCGGACAAACAATCTACGTGCACGGTTGGAAAAAGGCTTTCCGAAATTTAGTGGGTCAAAATTATCCTACGCTCTGGAAATCAATTCGGGCCCTGCTGTATGATCAGGCGTTATTGGCTATGCTTATTATTCAAAATACAAACAGATTCCCTCCCTCCAAACGTGTACGAACAACAAAAGACATCTCCCAAGTGTTGTGCATCCAGTTCCGTGATGGATAGAGAGATGTGGCTATCGTCTCCGAGCGGTTGGACGTTCTAATGAGATCTCAATAAGAACAAACCAAAACAAATTTATTAACTGGTGGTGTTTTTGCATGCATGAATTTTGAAAGGGTGGTATTTTAGTATGGTGGTATTTTGGCTGTGGTGTTTTTGACCGGTGGTATTTTGCCCGGTGGTATTTTGTCGGAAAACCGTTGCATCCTGCCACCCCTGCCACCCAGTAGACAAGCCACTGTCCAAAGGCGGCAGTCATACGATTCGTCGATCGTAGGATTCGATCTGGCGTGTACTTGGCTGTCTGCCGTCCATTCTGAAGAGTGGGCTATGCTACCTCACGTTTTTGGGGTCCCTAGGGTCACACACACAACGTTCGTGACGAACGTTGGGGCTTAAGCCCTAACGAGACTGGCGGCTGCGCGGTAACGCAGTATGGTGGATAAAAAAGACTTCAATATTGGTCCTTAAACGCAACACCAACCATACGATTCAGCAAGTTTGACCATGTAGGCACGTTCTTACGCATCTGTTCGCACGAAATTTATCTTCTGTCTGGAGAGGGATTTAAGCCCCAACCAGCCAAAGAAAATTTCATGCGAAGGCGATGCGTTACCACGTGTCTACTCTACAAGGTCAAAACTATTGCATTTAAATAGTGAGTGTAGCATTTATTGACAGATTTTGACGTCTTTGGTAAGCCATCCTGCAACGCAACGAAACCGCTAGCAGTCAGTCTGGTTACGGCTAAAGCCCTCTCCAGACAGAAGTAAATTTCGTGCGAATCGATGCGTTACTGCGTGCCTACAAATTCAAAATTGCAGCAATTAAATAGTGAGTGTGGCATTCGTTGACAGATTTTGACGTTTTTGGAAAGCCATCCTGCAACGCAATGAAACCGCTAGCAGCAAGTCTGGTTAAGGCTAATGCCCTCTTCAGACAGAAGCAAATTTCGTGGTAATTATAGAGTTTAACCGAACCACGCAAAATCACTCAATTTTGCTAGTTACCGACGCAGTTCTTCTTCCTCTTCTCATTTCGTGGTATAAAAATGGGGGAAAATGTTTTTTTTTTTAGTTCTTCAAACACGTTTTTAGTTCTCCAAAAACGTTTTTAAACCACGTAAAACGGTCGGCCCGGCCGCTCCGGGACACAGAGAAGCACGAAAAGGTGACTTCGTGAAAACGGAAAGTAATGTTCCAAACTATGCTGCCTTGCTTGCGTTGCCGGCGCTTCTTCAGTTTTTAGGTGGAAAAGTGTTTGTTTGCGGTTTCTGATGTTATGTGTTTAGCTGCAGCGAGCGCGGTAGCACGAGCAAGGCAGGTAGTTTGGAAAAAAATGAGGAAAGAAAATAATTTCCGTTTCTTTCATTGCGATTGAAATCAGGTTTTCCTGCTACTGTCGTTTTATCTGTTATCAATGTTTTTTTTTTCAGAACTTAAAACACATTTCCCTCCAGATTTTTAAATTTGAAATGGGAAGAGGATGAAGATCTGCATCGGTTAGTAAAAAAATTGAATGATTTGGAGTGGTTCGGTTAAACTCCATAATTACCAATTTCGTACGAAGCGATGCGTTATTACGGGCCTAAAGATCAAAATTGCTGCAGTTAAGTAGTTACTATCATGGTTAGTTTGACGTTCATTGCCCGATTTTAACGTCTTCGGTAAACCATGCTGCGACGCCATATTAGAGCTTCAGTTAGTGGCGTGGGCTAAGAGTCGTCGATGAGTGTGAAACAGCTCAATTTTAGTAATGCGTTAAACTGATTTCTACTTCTTTTCAGACCCCGTTCGAGTATTCCTGAACTTTGAAAACTTTTGGGCAATCATGAACATCCTTCATTGTGCCGTCCTCTTCTGCACTGCGGCTTTTGCTGCTTCTTTTTCCGTGGAACTACGACAAGACGATGCAGATCCTGCAGTGGCGGAAGCTTCAGTGGCAGCCCCTGAAGGGGCGGATTCTGCAGTGGCAGCCCCTGAAGGGGCGGATTCTACAGTGGCAGCCCCTGAAGGGGCGGATTCTACAGTGGCAGCCCCTGAAGGGGCGGATTCTTCAGTGGCAGCCCCTGAAGGCGGGGATTCTACAGTGGCAGCCCCTGAAGGGGCGGATGCTTCAGTGGCTGTCCCTGCAGTGACGGATTCTTCAGTGGCAGTTCTTGCAGTGGCGGGTTCTTCAGTGGCAGTCACTGACGCTCGTCCAACCATTCTTGATAACCTCTCAAAACTTACTGGCTTCCGCTTTATTGGAACGATCTATCGTTTTCTTGGCTTTCTTAATGATAAGGACGTGAGCAACAAGTTTTACGATTTGATCAATGGCCGAGAAAAAATCAAGGCTGACGCCCTGATCTGCCTCAAGAAAGCCCTGTTGACTGCCCTCAACAATAATAATAACGTTTTCGGCAAATTTGTCGCCATGATCCGTATGGTAAGTAGAATCCTCCCCAAACCCAAACTGATATAAAAAGTCGATAAGTTTCCAAAAATGATCGGGAAAGTAATGATATCGTTCAACGAGAGACAGGCTGCCAAGGTTAATCCTACTACCCAAGTTAATCGCATCTGCTAAGGGACGAGTCATTATTTATCGCTGGGGAGGCTGGATAAATTGGGGGTGGGGGGGTCATGAAGTTTTTGGACCCTCTCGAGGGGCAGTCATAAATTTTTCAGGTCCCCAAAAACACACTGACCAACTGGAAGAAAAAGGCATTTTTGGACCTCAAAAATGGCACTTTCAGCAGTCAAAATTTCTAAAAATGCCTCAGCTTCTGGGGTGGGGGAGGGGCAGACCCACAATGATGTGAGTGTTACAAGGTTTTGGAATTATTAGTTTTCTGGTAAAAAAACTTTGTATAAAAGCCTTGGCACCTGGTTTCTTGGCTTCTTCGGTCTCTTAGGTGCTAACTACGTTACGGATGTGTGCATACAAGCCAACGGTGTGGTCATCATACTTGCTGTACGAATCTCGGCAAGAGATGCGTGTAAGGAACATATAGAACATTTTTAATCCAAGATGTCTTTTCATTAAAAACGATACACGTTTCCTTACAACTCTGTTGGTGTGGAGAGCTACTTACTTAGTTTGGCTACAGCACTAATCTTGGCTACAGGAATCATCTGAAGACAGTCTTAATGAGTATACGAAAAGAGCCTTTTTTTTGGGGGGTGGGCGGGAGTTTACATTATTTTTCAACCTTGAGCGGTGGGAAAGGGATCAAAATATTTTTCAGGGTCATCGAAAATTTGGTGATCACATTTTCAATTCCTCCGGCCCAACCACGGCCATAAATAATGACTGGTCCCTAATAGTTCGAAAGTTTGTAACGTGGTAAATCGCAAGGAGCACGCAAGTGGTTTGCATCCGAGACGACCAGTTCAACTAGGCGCTATGGGACACTCAGGAAGTATGCACTGCTGGAAAAACCACAACAATGTGCAGTATTGCATCAAAGTTAATTGCTAAAGTTAAGAGCCAAAGTTGAGGTACATAAAAGCGCTAACAGGCATAAATAACTTACGCGTTATTCTAGCATAAAGGTAGCCTAACTGGGTAGGAGAGACGAACTCACGAACAACCATCTAGGATTACCAAATATCGCTCTCAAGATCAAGATTGAGGGCGGTCAGTCCTTCTTAAAGGGTTGACTCCTCCCTCTTTCTTGCCCAATTAAATGTCATTTTCAAAGAAACTCCCATCAACTTCTACTGAATTGCATCACGATCGAATCCGGTTTACTTCTAAAGAAATGAGATGCAATTCCCCACAATTTTGTCTGCCCCCCCCGTACTTGACTAAGGTCCAGGATGATGTAACCAAACTGGACCCCATTCAATGACTAAAGATAATTCTCTCTGGGGCTGGTCAACCGAGGGAATTCGGATGCATCCAGCGCCAAAGACGACGTCTACGCTATGATGAAATCACTTTAGAATAGAAGGTGGCTATATAGGCCTATATAGCGCCCCTAATAATGGGATATTATTTAGCAAGTCATAGTAGCACGTTACAAGTTAAATGAAAACTAGAATTTTGCTATTCTCGGTACCAATCTTCGAGTTTCTATTAACGTTCAAAGTGTTATTCCGCGCCATTAACTCGGCTAATAGGGTTAACCTTGGCGGCCTTTTCCTGGTTGAATGATATCACTACCTTCAAAGGCCGATCCTTTTTGGAAACTTGGTGGCTTTTTATCCCTGACCCTGCCCCTTTCATTTTCCCCAATTCGAAAGATTTCGGCTGCATTGGGATTTATCCTCAAATTGGTAAAATATACTTTCAGTTGCTTACAGTTAACAGACACAAGTCTGCTAGTCATGCCGCTAACGTGGTTAAGAAGGGGCCGTGCCCCGCAGCCACCTACCACAACAAATTTAAACGCAGATACAGAACCACAAAGCAAAACCGCCTTCTTTTTTTTTTATCAATAATCTTAGTTTTGGGTCCAAGTTGGGGACAGAAGGTATTGTCGAAATTTTTATTTTAATTTGTGTTTGATCTGACCCTAAAAGGCAACTTTTGAGAGCTATTAGATTCTGAAATAAAATAAAAAAAATTTAAGCTCCACTCTAGTATATAGTCGATTCGTTTGCAGTGTTAACCAGAGCACACGGCATGAAGTTGACGAAGCCACGAATCTGCACCATTCTAGGACAGTCTTGCTTCACTGTGAGAGCCATTAATTCTTGGAACGCACTCCCAGAAAGTGTAGTGACAGCACCTTCAACCAGTACCGTAACTGAGAATTCTGCCCCCCCCCCCCCTGCAAGAAAAAATCTGGGGCACCCTACGTAATTGTGGGGTGAATTCAGAAATTTTTCGTTCGGTATCGGTATACTAGCAATTTGTTGTAGGCAAAAATTATTTAAACAATTTTGCTCGGCATTTTTAGGTTTGTTTTTTTTTTGCCGTGGGAGAGGAGATGCTCCTACACATTTTAAATCACAGGAATAATGCATGAATTGGAAATTAATTGCAAATTTCATGAAATACAAAAAAAAAATCAGAGGCACTCCGCAACTGCACGGTTTATTTAGTCGACGACCCACGTGTAGCGTTTCGACAGAAATGAGAAACCTCCATTAGGTCGAAATTGTCTGACACGATTGGCTCAAATGTTGTTAATCATTATTTCAACTCTATTTTAAGTTGTTATTTTCTTTTCATGGTGCTACCTGTGGTTCGTTGGAACTAGGGACACGAACTGTTTTTTTTTTTTTTTTTGATTTGCTGGCTAGTTCATGAAGACATTTTGTGATGACTTGTAAGAGGAATCAGCTGGTGCATAAAAGAGTCAATCGCTTCATTTTGCTGGGAAGAAAACGGGGGTGGGCCATTATTTTTAATGCATACTACTAAAAATTACTGATGGCAAGTGAATGAATACATGCAGGTTTTGAGTTGGTCAAACTGTCTATTCGGTTCGAGCTAACAGCTTGTGTGCCTAATCCTTTGGAAAATTCGGTAATAAAAGGGAAGTTTTTTTCTTCGGGAAGGTCGGAAATCTGGGGCCCTCTTTTGGCTGCCCCCCCCCCCCCGCCTTGCGGGGACTGCGGGGACTACACCTACGGCCCTGCCTTCAACCAGCAGTTGGAAAAGACAATATTATCTGACTCAGTGTTAAAGTGTTTTTTGTTGCGTGTTATGTTGTGAACCGGTTACATAAGCTTGCTTTCTTCCGGTATGAATTTAATTTAATTTAAGATAGCTTCCCTGTCCCCGAGTTACCTTCAAGACCCAATCTCGGGTAGCGTGGTTTGTTAGGCTGTGTGGTTTGCTGCCTGAAGCCTCATTTGAATGCTATATAGACAGGTAACCGTCTAAGATTAAGCCAGCTAAGGGGATTGACGGCACTATCTCCCACGACCAACGTGATTAGTACGCGCAACATGTTGCTTCTACTCAACCTGAGTTACATAGATCAATTTTCAAAGGCACTCATGGTTTGTTTTGTTTTTTTTAATGTGAATCTCACCAACGTTCGTGGTGCACGGTGGGACTTAACTTATTTTGCCCTTGGCTTGGTGGCATACTCAAAAAGTCGTGTGTTGATGAGAAACAATACCATAAGATCCCAGTACTTTGTTGATTTTCTTTTGCAAAGTACTGTTAACTTATGGTATTCTTTCTCATCAACACACGACTTTTTGGTAGCCTGCAGGCCATCTCTCTTTTAGCTCCACGATTTTTTTGTGTGTTTGATTGTGTTTTCAGCATCATTTTTTGTGTACAAGACATGGAAAAATCAAGTTGAAAATTAAAAATTTTGCTTTGTTTGTGCCATTTGTGGACCTTGTGTTTTTTTTTTTTTTTTTTTTTTTT
>JAHWFP010157082.1:11121-22894 GCA_023313725.1 Lithobius niger | reverse complement strand
CAGTCTGAATGCACAGGATTCCCATCCCATAACGGCTCTTTCTTATTTAATTTTTCTCAACTTGTAGTCACGTAACGATTCGCAAAATAAACGTATGCAGTCCGATTCCACAGGACTTCCTTCCCAAAGGGGCTATTATTTAACTGTTTTTAACTTACAGTCATGTGACAGTTCGCAAAATAAACGTGTACAGTCTGACTCCGCAGGACTCCCATCCCAAAATGGCTATAATTTAATCTAAATAACCAAGATCATAATATTTGTTGGTTTGTTTGTTTGTGTTTGTCGCCAGATTACCGAGATTCCCACTCCTAATTCTATTGACGTCTTAGTGGGAATCTCGATAATCTTATGTCTTTTGTTTGTTTGTTTGTCTGTCACACGGAATTGTCTGTATAAGTAATGATTTGAACTGTGTTTTCAACAAAGAGGCACAGTGCTGGTGACGTCACTTTTTTTCCAGTCACTATGTTTTCATGCAAACGGGATCTAACCCTGGCTCTAACCAATTCTAATGAACTTGCTCTGCACTGTCTGGAGCAAGTAATATTTTGTGCCGAGGACTGTGAACCAGCCCGTTACGTGGCTAAACGGCAAAGGAAATCCAGGAAAATAAAACCAAATAAAGAAAATACAGAGGATATAAAATCCAAAAGAAAAAATCCAAAGCAAGAAAGTAATCCACGGAATAGCTTTATTTTTAGCTTACTATTTTATTAGTGAGGTAAACCTGTATTTCGATGCAGTGGTACGAAATTAAAACAAAGTAATGCAAAGAAGGAAATCTGCGCACAGCGTGCGGCCCTCCACAGTTCTGACTGTATACTGCCAGAGGTTTATTCTCCGTGTATTCCGGAAGTGAGTTTCCGGCAGTTCTGATTAGGGAGAGTTTAGGACGTTTATCGTTCTCGCACGAAGCGCGGCTGTCCCCCCCCCCCCCCCCCCGGGGTGTACTTTCACGGTGCCAGAAGGAGGGAAGCGTCAGCTGGCAGCGCTGTTGTTAGGGAAATGCCCCCTGTGCCGGCGCTACGCCTTCGAGCCACCGTATACGTTTTTTTTTATGCCAAATGGTTTAAATTGGTTATACGTTCTTTACATTGCATTACAATTTTAAAAACATTCCCGTCATACGCAAAACAAATCCCGTGACAAATTCAATTTTATACCAGAAATCGACTTTTTTTTTTATTTCGATGTGGATTGATTTGCTTTAAGACCCATTTTCTCCCTCAGTTGTAAAATTATGAAGTTGTAGAAAGATAATCACTCCATGTATGTTGGGGTTATCTGACCGGCTTACCCTTCCCTTTGATTGTAGAATATCCCACCTCACTCCTTTTTCTTTCTAATCCGAAGTAGATTTACATATTTTTGCATTTGTTGATACGTGTTTAGTTTTGATAAAGTACTGTTGTTCCCTGTGAATTCCTGCAGTTTCGGTCACAATATAATGACAGCCGTAAAAACATCTGGGAAAAATAAAGGCCGCTGGGCAAAAGAAGTACGCTAAAAGATGCGCTTACGAAACGAGTACAAAACAAAGCTAAGTCTCGGACAGAAAGAGAGTCTGGAGGGAAGAGGCTCCGCCGTCAAGCGTAGCCGTAGTGTAGCATTCGCATCTGTATTTTTGTTAGGCTACTGTACAGCACATTTTAAATGACGCTCTTAGCATTAGCAACTAATAATGAAAGGTATTCTAATAACATGGGAGAAATTCCCTTTATGTAGAAAGCAAAATTTCCACCAGATTGAATAAAAATCCTGTACTCAGATAATAATAATAATAATAATAATAATAGTTTATTACCAAATAACGGCTTTAAGTTCACTCAGAAACTGTGGAGGCGAGACATATCAAATTTACAATTACTATCCATAAAATATGAATTACAGCATATGTTAAAAGTCAATTACAAAAATTTTAAAAACATTTAGAAATAAAACATTTCCGTTAGAGCGAAAATAAATACCATCAGATGGGAAAAAAAAAACATTCTCGTGGGTAGTATTTCCCGGTCGGATGGGTCGTGCGTTATTTTTTACTATATCTGCTGGATTTCGATATGACGTGCCTGAACCAAAAGTTACGTCAATATACAGCAGAGGCACAATTACCGAAGTGAAAGGAAGGGTGCCGGGGGGGGGGGGGGGGGGGGGGTTTATAATTATTCGGAAGCGAGGAATTATGGGGGGTGGGGGTGGGGTGGGAAGAGAATGAGAATTATTCGACAATGGCAACTATTCAGTCGAAAGGGTGGGACTGACAACTATGGAGTTAGTGGGTGGGCGGGGGGAGTATACTTCTCCAGCTGGAAACCGAATGACACATAAGTAATAAATGCACAGAACTGCATTTTGGAATTGCAGGGCTTGCTAGCCACTGCCGCCAGTCCAATCATAATGTAACATGAAAAAAAAAAAAAAAACGACGAATCACAACACAAAAATTTGTGAGGGCATGAGACTAATCCTCGGAAAGTGACACTTTTTTTTTAATCTAGTATTTTTTTGCGGCATTTTCTGCCTTTATAAATCATTTTTGAACAAGTTTTGTTTTTATCCATGTTTCACGATACAAGACCTTAAACATACTATTACTTTCTAGTTTTCCCACTCTTTCGGGCAACTAATGCAATCCAAGAAGGGGAAAGATGGGTATTCGGTTGGAAAACTATCAATGAATTGTGCCACAGTTTTGCGCCGATAGCATTCCATACATATATGAAACGTCATTTTGCTTAGATTTCCGAACGCACGGATCTAACGATCGTTGGCACTGCTATCCAGCCCTTCTTTGTCAACATGCCTCGTCACATTTAACACCCGTTCTGAGTTCGTATCCAATTAGAGTAGGTATGATTTTTTCAAACAACACTTGCATATTATGGTATTTTGTTGTTTAATTTTAAATCAGTAAAACTCTTTTTAATGAGGAAAAGGATTTAATTCCTAGATATCGGATGGAAATCACGTTTACAGTTTTTATTTATCCATCAATCAGCCAACCTTAACATATTGCTCCAAAGTACAAAAATATATTTTAGATAATTTTGCCGCCACACTTCGCTAGGCAATTCGATTCTCTTTCATTAGAAACAAGATTGGGACTATTACGTTGGAAAATAACTGAGAAAAAGTGGAACTAAGATCGTAACTGAAATACGTTGTAGACTCTGGCGCCATCTATATAGTCAGAATTGAGATAACCAAAGGTGTTGCACGCCCTCTTAATCCTTTGAAACAATTCACCTCGGCACCACGCATTGCGAAATTGTTGCAAGAAACTATTGGTGCAGACCAGGTTGAGGGCAGTAGCCGTCTTCGTTGGAGCCACAGGTGTCCAGCTGTGACGCGTATACTGGTGTCCTTCGCCGTCTCCCACTCTTCGTTTTTCGATGTACATTGTGTATAAGTATAAGCATGATGTCTAGAGGTGTTTGATATGTTTGTAGTTTTGATTTTGTATCTGGGCCCATGGCGTACGGCCAAGGCTCGTTGAAATTAATCAATCAATCAATCAAAAACAATTCAACTCCTTTCTGGAAGTGAGCATTTATGAAATAAATGAGCCTTTCCATCGTATCAGGGTGCCAATTTGGTGGTGCCATTGACGCAGAGAATCAATGGGTTGGCACGCCTAGCGCGTAACCTGCTAAAGACTACCAACTCAGTTTTAGCCGGGGCTAGAAGGAGGCCCCATGCAGAAAGAAGGGCGGAGATGCGCTCAACTGCCACTTCGGCACACCGAAGAGCAACGTCATCTGCATAACAAACTACATTGTTTGACGCCCCAATCTCCACAAGAACATCGTTGATTGCAATAGCAAAAAGTAGGGGACTGAGGCAGCTCCCCTGAGGGAGGCCTTGGCTGGAGCTGTCGACAACGGACCAATAGCCACCCACCCTGTTTGGTGGAAAATTGACTAACCCCCAAAAGCGCACAAATCGCTTTTATGAGGCCAGGGCCCACACCCATATTGACCATACAGCAACACACCCACTCCACATCCATGGTGTCGTACGCCACCTTTATGTCCAAGAAAACCGTGACCACAGTATGGCTTTGTGACCATGATTCGCAGATGTCCGACAGCAGAAACATCACTGCGTCCTGGGCACTACGGCCAGCACGCTACCGAATTGCACAGGCGCCAAACAGGCATGGTATTCCAATTGATTTTCCAGCCTCCTCACCAGCATTCGCTCGTAGACCTTCCTAAAACTGGATAAGAGAATTAGAATTAGAATTTATTTCGGGGAGCCCGGACCCGCAGTCATACCCTCCCCACAACATACATCATACAATAGTATAAGTCCTTACAGATTCTACAAATTCTCACCACACAACAAGTGGTGCGTGCACGCACTTGCAAAGACGAAACAGCACAGAACATAAATCCAACCCCTTTACCCATATACACACTATAATCGATCAATATTCACTGAAGAAGGACAGAGCGCGCAGGGTCAGACCAGAACGCCAGTTGCTCTAACAAATCGCACTATCGCACGCAGCATTCGTACGCTGCCTAGGCGTCTGTCTGCAGAAAGCAGGGCACAGACCCACAAGTCCGCCCTAATGTACTCAATAATGCCTGTTCTGTATGACTGTAGACCTTTACAAGCTAAAAGAAGGTTCTCTGGGGTATACTCAATGCCACAGCGGGGACATCTTGGAGAAATAGACCAGCCCAGTCGGAATTGATGAGCCAACAACAAGGAGCGGCCTGTTCGAAGCCGGGATAAAATCCTCCCACTCCGTGCTACCAGCCGATCTAACAAGGAACTTGTGCCGCAGCTTGGTTGCATGGCAAAAAGTGTATGGCCAGCAGTTGCTCTCCACCACTCTTGTTCCCACTCAGCATGGAATCACGAGATAAGACCAGCTTGGACAAACCGCGGGAAGACAGACAACTGATACAACAACTCGGGCATCCGATCTAGTGGAGGCTTTAGCCACTCCATCTGCCTGTACGTTCCCCTCAATCCCAGCATGACCTTTCACCCATATCAGGCGTACTAAGCCCTGGGAGGAGGCAGCATGAAGCTTACGACCAATCTCGTAAAGTATGGGATCACTCAGGTCACATGCCACGATGGCATTTCGCAAATAGAGCAGAGCAGATCTCGAATCAGTCAGAATAATAAAAGAGAGGAGACCCAAGTCTAGTACTACATCCAGAGCTGCAGAAAGTGCACACAACTCGCAGATAACACTCGAGAACACCGCCTCAAGTCTCCAGCCGCAGAACACTTTGAGTGCTAGAACACAACTCCCATTCCACCCGAGGAACTCCCCTGATCAAATGAGGCATGACAGAAAACCATGCATCCAACTGGAGCAACCCCAAAGACTCCCCGGATCTCAGGGCACCAGGCCCAAGGGCAGAAGGCAGAGGGGCAATACACGACACTCTCTGTAGCAAAGCAGCACCATGCCCAGGAGGTCCATGGGAGCCAAGCAGTGAAGGCTAGATATCGAAATAGTCCCTTAACACACTTCCAACTGGGTCATTCTTACCCCTGCTGACATTACGGAGACACAGAGCACACAGAAGCTCCGCCGCACGACAATGGAGTGGAGGTTCGCTGCACTCCACCCAGAGTGCACACACTGGGGTGGAGACAAGACAACCAGTAATGATACGGAGGCAATCATTCACAGTCACTTGAAGCGCTTTGATATGCCTGTTCTCATGACACAAGAATGGCAGGTGGTAATATATTAAGCTAGGGTCGACCTAACGAATGACCGGTAGACTGCGGTCAAAGAGCCACGCTTCACACCATCAACTCTAGAGAGCCGTTTGAGAATAGCCGTTCTTGCTCTGACCTTTTCCTTGAGATGAGAAGTATGCCTGTCCCAGTCCAGATGCTCATCCAAATGGACCCCCAGGTACTTGACTCCAGCGCTCTGCCTGATCACCACTCCGTCAACAGTGATAGATAAGGGCACACGCGATCGAGTCCAAAACTTACTAAAAACTACCACCACAGTCTTGGTCGGGGCCAACTGCAGGCCACTCTTCCATTGGAGGGCTGAAACCCGCTCAACAGTCAGTTGCGCACGGTGACATCTGTTGGTCGTATCGTTACTGACAAACCAAAGCGCAACATCGTCCGCGTAGCAGACAATGTTGTTCTGATTCTCCTATCTCAACCAGTACATCTGTTATAGTGACTGCAAAAAGCAGAGGGCTGAGACAACTCCCTTGTGGTAACCCACGATCTGAGCTGGATTCCCCAGACCAGAACCCACCCACATGCGTCACAAATCTCCGCTTGCCTAAAAGGGGCGCAAATGGCGTCTGTGAGACCTCGGCCCACTCCCATATTGACTGGGCTACTCTTCACCCAGCTGATCTCAACCACAGCCTCCTACAGTAAAGGCCGTATGATCTTTGCCTCCCACAATGCTCCGCAAAACGGCGAATCAAATAACGACGCGGCAAGTTTGCCAAGTGGCGTCATCTGTTGACAGAATTTGGAACCCTGGTCGGTTAGTTTGAAATTTCGCCGCTTGGTGTAGAGATGGCAGCACGTAGCAAACTTGCGCTTCCTTCTATGTCAATGGTTGATTTTACTTGCCTAATTCGTCTTGATCTGATCCGACTTTTACTGTAGGTGGCTGTGTCTCAACACACAGGTGACCTCAGTGACCCCGGCTTGTGCAGAAGGAAAATGATGGTGAAGGGCCATGAACGTTTCAACAATGAAAACACGATGTTGAATTGTATACTGAATAGGCATTTTTGGAATGCTGCGGGAGTGAAATCATTACTGCAGAATAAAATTTGATGTTTTCTTAACACATCTGACTTATTAGAACATGAAAATGCCAATCAATAAAATATTTACGATTTTTCTTTATCGTCTACATTTTTATTGACCATCCTGTTCAACACATAAAATAATTTTAACAATGAAGAAAGATAGTTTATGTTCCTCTTATAAATAAATAGACATAAATCGCTGGAAATAATATTAAGGAAAACTGGAAATTAGCCAACAGCGAAAATCATACACTAGAAATAACGTAGTTCAGTCAGCCACCTTTATGCACTTACGTTTCATCGGAGTGGCATGACCCGGATTCGAACCAGCTACAAAAAAAATACCAGTGGAGGATGTGGCCATAGTGATTAAGGTGCTATGCAAGTGATCTGGGGAAGAACTGGGTAGCTGGTTCGAATCCGGATCATGCCACTCCGATGAAACGTAAACGCATAAAGGTGGCTTATTGAACTACGTTATTTCTAGTGTATGATTTTCGCTGTTGGCTAATTTCCAGTGCTCCTCTTATAACACAGTGAAGTGAGAAAATGTTTATTCCAGTACAAATACTTTTAAAAACGAAATACTTTTACACAACGTATCATTCACATCCTCCCCTAGTGGTTGCCAGGCAACAACAAGTAACGCAGGAAAGCCATCCTAATTCAGCTGCACAAAAGCCAAACAAACAAAATGATTGTGAATATTGAATTAAATACGTTTAATACGTAAAATAAACTCAGACGAATGAGTAAATAAATGCGAGTTTAGTGCCACGTGTCTAAAATTAACCAACCATACTGACTCACACGATAAACTGTTGAACTACGTACGTATACGGCAACTGTTAACTGACAGAAGCTGTCTCCTGATTTCGGCAGTGTTTTATTACTTTCGACAACAAAAGCATGACGAGTCGAAAACTGTTTACAATAAATTAACACGTGTTCCCATGAAGCGTTTGTAAATCCTGGATTAACGGGGGAAAAACGGAGTTAATACATTGACAATGTTAGTCGCCAGATGCGTGTATGTATTTCAATGCGACTACTAGTTTGTTTACATTAGAGCTAACGGATACAAAGTGGCGCTCCATATCAACATCTTTTTTGGCAACTCCCGATCATTTCGTGAGATTTCTCGAATCCAGACATTTAAGCCTGTAGTGTTGCACGCATCTTCTCTCAAGGAATTTGTTCTGTTGAGAAACGTTTGGAATCCTAGCACGAAGCATGAAATCGACGCAGCGTTTTCCTTGTCACAGCCATACTAATTTGGCGCCGCCACCTACTTTAATCGCTGCTAGCGCCGCGGTGTAAGGGCGCGTTTATGCAACGACTCGTTTTTGCATTCTCGCAGCTAGAACTCAGTCACGATGGCAAAGGTGACATTGCCGTGGTAACAACGCTAAATGGATTAGCTAAATCCGACATCTTTTGAGTAAATACTTGCAGTCTTATAATCCGTGCCAATAATATAAAGAATTCCTCATGACGAAACAATTTTCCCAAACGCTTCTGAACTCACGTTATTTGCTGTTTTAGTTGCAAGGTGGCAGACATAAAACCGCCGCCATGTTGGAATTTGAGTGATTTCTAGCTTCTAGCTGCAAGAATGCGAAAGCGAGTGGTTGCGTGAACGTGCCCTAAGAGGAATTGGAAGTGGGCCTGGCGATAGAATCGCAAACAGTGTGTATTGCCAAACCATTGTGGAACTAACCTTAGCCTAACGTAACAACAAATAGAGAGTGCCGTTTTGTAATTTATTACACACTCCATTGTAGTACGTATTTTATTTTTATTTTTTTACTCCTGCAATTTTATAAAAAAATTAAAGTATGTACTGCGTGCACTGATTTATTATTATGGAATTGTTTAAAGTAAAAATTTTTGGAGGTGTGCGCCAGTGAGACATGGATATCAATTTCATTGCTGGCAGCGTGGCGGAAATCGGCACGCCGATATTTGGAGGACAGCTCGTTGACATCTCATTGTGTCCTACTGCTGATGACTGTTCAGTGAGCGTCTGGTCGAAATTTTCTGGCTTCTGATTGTCTTTCTGCATGTTGGAGGTAAGTTCTTGGAGGTGGAGTGGCTCACTTGCCTGGGTTGGGTCTCTCCCTAGACCTTTAGTGGTTGGGGTGATTTAAATGCTCATCATTGATTGTGGGATAGTCACCGGTGTGATGGGACCGTCTGTTGGCATCTTTTTTTACATAGGGTAGATTTTGATTTGTTGCATGATGGGTCCCCAATGTTCATTCATTGGAGTGGTGGAGTTGTCCAGGAATCAGTTTTTTGTCCTCTTTCTGTCTTCTAAGCAACTGGTAGAGCAGTAGGGTCTAGTATTTCTGATGATCTTCGTGGCAGTGGTAATTTTACTGTTTTGCGCTTTCCATCAGTATGGCCCATAACCGACAGAAGGTCTGTGTTATGCCGGATTTGGCTGTTTTTTTTTTAGCATGAATTTTAGTCCTTGGTTAGATCAGTGGTACTACCGGGGCAGGAGTTGTGTCAGGAAACAGCCGAGGACCTCACGTCCTGTGTGGTGGACTCCAGCGTATGTAGTTGCGGTTACATATCGGAGGAGGGCCTTCTGTCGTCGTTATATGCGCCTCCCTTCTGAGTTTTATCGGCTTTTTTTTGTTGGTATTTCCCATGAGTTACCTTGAAGAGAAAGAAAGCGTCTTTTGTTTCCCGCCTGTGTGAACGGATTGGCGTAGGCTGTTTCCCGCCCACAGTTTGGGGAATTGTACGCTCGCAAGGTGCTGAATCTAATCACACCTGGAGTTTTACAGCCTTTTGCGACTGTATTCTTAGAGGGACAGATATAGTTAATGCTTTTAATGTTCGGTTCTCAGAAGTATTTCAGTTCCCTCTTGGTCTTTGTCTTGTAGTTAAGGCGTGTGACTGGTGTGATGTTGGGTTCCATTGACCTTCCTCTTATTATTGCAGAGGTTTCTTTGGTTTACTTCGTGTCGTTCTGGAGGTGCTGTTTAGATCGATGGTGTAGCTGTTTTTTTTTTTTTTAATCGATTTGCCCGGATTCACTACTTGGTGTTCTAGCCTTTTATCAGGATTTATTTGTTGGTGGGGCTGTTCCTCCCTCGTGGCTTTTTATCATTCTTTCTCCAGTAAGCATAGTAAATGCTGCTTGACTTTCTCTAGTTATTGTCCCATTGCGCTAAGTTGTATGAGCACGTCTTTGTGCGCTGGCTTACCTGGCTTTACTGTCTGTCACCCTTTAGTGTTAGACAATGGTTTGCTTCGAATCTGTTTCATATGTTTGTATGGCATCTCCGTTCTGGGTGCCTGGTCCTTGTAGTGTGGTTGGAAGTGAAGTTGCGGATGAATTGGCCTTTGATGGATATGTTCCCATCAAGACCCTGTTGTTGTTCCTGTCGTGTTCCGTGACTTGCGTCCTGTATTCTCTTTGTAGTTTAACAGTTGATGGGAAAAGGAGTTTACTAAAGGGGTCATTGGCAAGGCTTTGTTTGCTATCAATCCTACGACTGCATCACCAAGGTTTCTTGGCACTCATGCTAGGAGTGTAGCTGGGACCAGGTCCAGACTCCGGACGGATCACTCCTTTGTGCACGGGCATACCTTCCGGATTGGGTGGTCTGGTTTGACGGCTTGCTTGTGCAGAGCGGAGGACACTGTCCACCACTTATTGATGGTTTGTCCTTTGTTTCTAAGTTGAGGTTTTCTCTGCTAGCTAGATTTGGTATCAATGGTTAAAAAATGCATTTTGAATTGTTAAAAAGACACTCAAGCACGACGCATAAAACGGTTAAAACACAGGTACCTAATACTTTGGAGCATATTAACCCTTGGCTCCATTTTCAAAGGCTAAAAAACACAAACTCACAAACCTAACATCCAGTTTACCAGGCCGCCATGTTGGAGGAAATGCACCAATGAATTCTGGGAGTCAAGGCAGGTTAAAATATCAGAGGCGGAGAAAGGTAGTAAGGGTAGCAGAGGGTTGAAATTATGAAATTTCACAGAAATGCCTTACCTTCCTTTTCTTTTATTTATCCCTGGATTGTTGACTTTTTTACCTTCCCCCCCCCCCCATTCTTTTATCTTTTCTTCCTAGTGTGTTTTTCGTTAAGTGTTGGTTTTTTGAAAATTAAATTGTGTTTGCTTCTCCACCTCCCACCCCATTCCCATTTTGCACTTCCCTCTGCATTTCAACCCGCTGCTGCACTTACTACCTTCCTCCCCCTCTGAATTTTTAACCTTCCTTGACTCCCAGAATTCATTGGTGCATTTCCTCCAACACGCCGACCTGCTAAACCAGATGTTGGGTTTGTGAGTTTATGTTTTTTAGCCTTTGAAAATGGAGCCAACCGTAAATATGCTCCGAAATATTATAGGTACCTGTGTTTTAGCCGTCTTATACATTGTGCTCGAGTGCCTTTTTAAGAATAACATAACAGCTAGATTTGGGTTTGGTGGTGATCTTCATCTGGTGGTTCCTCACTTCACTGCACAAAAAAAAGGGGAAAGAGTCGAATTATAAAGGTGCATTTCAACTGCTAAAGTTATCCCAAGACGGAAAAAGAGACTAGTTTGCTAGAAAATAACTATGATCTTTTACATGCCACAATTGACATGAGCACCAGTGGATTTCTGGTGCCCTTCTCTTCCAAATTCGGAAATATCCTCGAATGTAACGTTTAGGTCACGTTTTAGTATTTTATTGAATACTACCAATAATGGTTTAAGGGCTAGAGTTAATACCTGTACTATTATTTTACATGTATTTAGTATTTTTAGTATTTTATTGACTACCAAGGGTTGTGTAAGGGCTATTGAGTACGGGGCTAAAGTTATTATCTGCAATCTTTTTCCACATGTGTCTCACTTGTTGGTTTTAGTGTGACTTTTCCGTATGTATTGGACATGTGATTAGCTCTTTATTTGAATAATTCGGCCTATAATTTGCATTAGCGAGTGTTAACGAAGTAACATTTTGGCACCTAGAGGATTAA
>JAHWFP010157081.1:0-12459 GCA_023313725.1 Lithobius niger | reverse complement strand
TTTGAAGAACTATTTACCGGCTGATACTAGAAATAACGTCAAAATCTTATAAAAACTTAGATGATGAGGGGAGGGAGATCAGAAGCTACGGCGTTTTGAGAAATTTTGACTGCTGAAAGTGTCATTTTTGAGGTTCGAAAATGACTTTTTCCTCCAGTTCGTTAAATTCAGTGTTTTTTGTGTGACCCCCTTCCCACGCCTAAAAATATATGATCCCCCACCATCGAGAAGGTCCAAAAAACGCTTGATTCACCCCCTCCCCCCCCCCCCTGGGAGGTGAATAATGACAGATCCATATTTGTTCGCAACTTCCTACTGTTTTTCAGATGGAGAACACAAGCTGAGGTGATGAAGTCGTCGAGAGCCTCTCTATTACACTCCCCACTCTGTTTATCGGTAACTGTTGATCGTTTGTTTGTTTATAGGTCCATAGGTCAAACTTTTCCCCCTGCGACATAAAAGTATCCAGCACGGTGTAAACAAAAAATCGGAAATTCTTGGGATCTTTTACACGACACAATCGTCATGAGCACAATGCTGCATAGGGCCCTTAATTCTCTTCCCGAAAATGCCTTTTGTGTATTCGAACCCAAGACCTCTAGCATTTGAGACGGTCGTGCTAACCATCGGGCCATGTCACTTAGTGAACACAAATATCACCTTTAGACGGTCTTAAATCAAAACCAAACACTTCTCAGGTATTAAAACCGCCGTATTGCTACTACAAAAGCTCAAGAGAAACTCAGTTTGTTTTCGAACTACCTGTGTACACATTAGTCATAAAATGACACTTTGCTCTTCTAACCTCAGTAACCGGGAAATCCTCCTTGCCAAGATATCATTGTGTTTTTATGTTGACTGCTGCAGGATTGACGCGATTTCGTCAGCTTTGTATGGCATTGTGTTGGCCTATAAATTATCATGTTTTTCTCCAACATGGACAGTTATGAACCCATTGAATAAAAGTAGTTCGTATACATGTTTATTGTACCGTTTCTGTAAACGTGTTTGTATTCTTTACGCGTTATCTTTATGGTACCATTAAACACTTTCACAAAGTAGTTTTTCTGGCACAATGCCTTGAAACCTAAACCTAAAAAAATTATAAAAAAAAAAAGAACAGAGTTAATAATTAAAAATCAGTTAATAAACAAGAAAACGTATGTACGGTGTGGTCATGTATGGCATTAACAAACTTTTAAGCGACGCCTGGTTCTTATTGATTACAAGAATCTTTTTAATAGTTATCAACATCCTGCTCTCTTCGTTTCGGCACTTTTTCGTATTAGTACCGTTTTTTTTTTATTATTAAATTAATACAGATGCAAAGCTCATAAACTACTGTAATTTTTGTAATATTATGAAACCATTACTATGCTAACGGTTAGTTTGAGTTTTTATTGAAAGCGTTAAATCCTTCTGGAATTTTCTGCCCTATAGTGAACGATTAGAGGGACAATTTAGCTGGAGAAATTCATACGGAAAACCTTGGATTGCTATGCTAAAAACATTAACTGCGAAAATGATGACCAAGAATCCAAACAGGCATACTGGATAGGACGCAAAAAGGTTATTTCCCCCTTTATACAAGTATAGCCTATTAGCTATAATTGAAGGAGTAGCCTATGGTACTTTATTTTATTTAAAATGAAAACAAACCCAAAAAAATTGTGACAAACGTCACCTCCAAAGGCAGATAGGACTTCTAACGAAGTTCTAACACAACAAATATGATATTACAGAAGGGATGTAAAACGCATTCTTGTTTCTATAAAAATCCACTGTTACAAATACAGACAAGACGTCAAGTCCTCGCGTGCTGCAGCTAGGACGCCCTACTTTCAATGCAGGCTAACAAAAAGGAACATGCTTTTATTAATCATAACATAAAAAGAAAGAAATAAAAGGCCCTGCTTATATTAATCATAAAATGGCCAATGTCTGATGGCAGATTTACGACAATAATGCCTTATTCACTGCGGAGTTCGTGACTGGAACCAGTCGTTGAGCTAGCTGCAAAGTGCACTGAACATACGCAGAGGAAAAAAAATATTAACTTAGTTTTTCAATCCACGGCTGTGCAGACGGACTCTTGGAACTAAAAAAGCTCATTATTTTTTTTTATTCGTTGGCAGCTGTTGCAATTTCAGCAAGTAGAATCTTTTTAGTTCCAATTTACAAGCTTAACAAATTTTACAAGCTTAACGATGTTTCGATCGTAACGCATCGGACAAAACAACGTTTTTTAGGCCTAAGAAATCCTCTCTTACATCATTGGCTTGACAAACTACGCTGTTTTTAACTCTACGTATATCCAGTGCTCCTTGCATCTAGCTCAACGCCTAGCTTCACACACGAACACTGTAGTGAATAAGGTGTTATTATCGCTGTTCTATAAACAGCAGTATATATGCAAGAAAAGTATAATTGTTATACTAATCGTTACAGAAATTCCAGGATTTCTAAAAACCAATTTAAAAAGTAATTCCTTTTTTTTTTATCTTGTTTTGCTGGTTCCTTCGCTCCCGATGTTTTCTTCCAATCGTCTACAAGTGGGTGGAGCCTGTATTTGACCAATCAAAAGCCTCCCAACATGTAACGTGAACCTATGGAGCAAAATTCACCAATCACAGCCACCCTTGTTTTTTCTAGCTTGTGCCTAATCCACACTGTAGTGGTTTACTTAAACCTGACACAGCAGTCGCTGAAGAGATTGCTTTGCTACTTGCTGGTATAAAAGTCGGTCCCATAAATAACTTGTTGGGTGATTTGTGTAAATTTTTTGAATCGTCATTTTTGCTGCGTATCTTAATTTCTGAGTTCGAGGGGCCCTCCGATGCCATAGTACCCCGTCTCCACAAGGTCTAAATCCGGCCCTGCCAACAGCTGAGGGTGCCTACAGGTGACCCATGGCCTACAGGTGACCATGAGCTGCTTCGAAACCTTACGAAGTCCTCTAGCATGTTAATATGACCATCGCATGAATGAACGGCGGATTTTTTTTCGATATCTATTTTCTGTTGTATTTCTGGGGGAAGAAACGTGAAATACCAAACAAGAACATAGACGATGAGTTCAGCAGAACCAGTTGCTAGACTTGACAGAATATATCTCCCAAGAAAAGGAAAAACAACAATAACAACAAGACTTTCCATTATTGCATTTAACATGTAAAAATTGGCTTGAAGCCTTACGCAAGCATATCGATTTCAACATTAACGAAGTTTTGCAGAAAAACAGGCTTAGTAAAAGTCACATTCGGACGAAAAATATCCGGAAATTAAAAGCTAATTTGATTGGAAAAAAAATTTAAACTATAAACATAAATAAAAGTCTACTTAGTCCACAACGAACGCTATGACCTATTTACAAATTTCAATATGATGACGCGAGCTTCCAAGAACCCAAGTGCTACAATATCATTTCCGACGTAACAAATTTATAGAACCAATTTGATAAATACCTTCTCATTCACGGAAAATTCGCATGTGGCAATCAATTATTGACACAAATTACGTTTTGAACGTAGGAGTTGGATCACTGTTATAGCATGAACTTCCATCAGCGGCGATTTCGCTTTCGATCATTACTCTTCTAACAGTGCTAGTACTGTAAGGTAATAATCACTTTCTTTTTGAAGTTATAAGAAGCTTCAAATTTTCACTAATGTAGCCACTTTGCCACTGATAATAATAATAACAATAATATGTGGTTTCCACATTGGATATGGTGTGAAGGGAGAAGACACGACTGAAGTCTCTGAAGTCGAAGGTAATTTGGTCACACAATCTGGTCTCCTCAGAAATGGTCTCAAGTCAAACACGTCGAGTGAGTCCACGTCTGAAGGTCCGAAGGGAGGACGAGTGAACTAATTTCGATGGCAGCGCATTTAATTAATTAACAATTCTCACTGCAAAGAAAGAAGAGCAAACGTCCAAATACAATCATAAAACAATTGTCCCGTGTTTTTTCAACCTTCGATAGTTCAAAGACGGGGACGTCGATTGGAATAAAGCCCCTAATAATCTTAAAAGCCACAAATAGATAAGACTTTCGATCGTAGTAATTCAAAAGGTTCCAATCTGAAAAGTTGCTGTGTGGAGGTATGGAAGGTTTTGAAGACCCGCCAAGGAGCGGGTAAAACGACGCTGGATGGATCCGATGTGATCAATGTCTCCCAGCAAGTGTGGGGACCACACCGAACTGCATACTCGAAGAGAATCTGACATATACATTCTACTAAATTGCACACTGCAGCACCAGAGAAAAATCATGGGGAAACAGTATTTCTCTTGAAGCATGCCCTCTCTCTATGTCTCCCTCCCCCATCAGGGAATCAGAACTGTTTCCACTCTACTCTTATATGAATAACACACTGTTACTGTGCACGTGTAACTTAGTCAATAGTATTTGCTAAGTATAGTTCAGTACAATATGTCAAAGCACTGTATAATAAGCGGTGCTTCGTAATACCTTCTGCTGCTTTTTTACGTTCCAAATAATTTGCTTTAATTCTTTTTATTCTAACGTATTAATTTTATTTGTTTTCTTTTAGGTCATTCAGATCATTTACAGCATTTAATCATTGTTTACAATTACAGGGAAAATTTCCTTACTGGTGGCCATTTGTTTGAACGCATTCACAATGTTTTTAGTTATATAATCAATTACTATATCTAAACTTGAGTATTTCACTTATTTCACAGATCTTATCGAACCAATGAATTAATGATGTCACCCACCAAACAACGTTAACATGGGCAACAAAGCTTCTTCAGCCACCCTAACAACGAAGTAATCGATGACAGGGTCTCAAGTGTCCTCTGGCGTAGAGCCCATCCAGAGCAGTGGCGCCCCTAGCAGCTCCTACATCAACAATGATCCGGGTTCTCCAGTTTCCAGCCCCCACGTTGCCATCGAGTGGATAGTGGCTGCAGCTGTGACGGGTGGTGTGCTATTATTTCTTACTCTCGGCCTTTGCGTGTGTTGGCAGAGAAAAAAAAGACGTTTACTGAGGGGTACCGGAGTCGGGCCCGCGCCCCCACATCATCCCAATCCCCCTTCAAAAGGAGTGAGTCAAGCCGGGGTGACTGGAGGAGAAAACATTGCCTTTGTGCTACCTTCCATAAGTCTGGACAATGGGGAAGGAGGGGATTCTTCGACGGGAGAGGGGAGTGGAGGGGGGAACAGAATATCAGTGACACGATGTAGACAGACTACTGATACTTGGTTGGGACTGCCCACTGGTCATTTGGACAGAGACATGTATGTTAGTAGTGAGGGGGATGAAGCCACAACGCCTTCTGTAACTGGACTGGGAAAAGTTGGACTTAACATACGGTAAGTACCATATTCATTATATCCAGCACCAGTTTAACTATATGGTTTAATCATTCCTCATTTTCGATTCAGTCATCAAATTAAGTAATAATTCCAAGCTTCATATTTTAAGGTATTTGTGATTCAGAGGCTCGTGTTCGACACTGGGTCTAGAGTCACCTTAACTTTGCTAGTTCATATGGATCAATCATTGACGGCCCCCGCGCACTGGGCGGCCAAGTCGTGTGGCCAGTGGCCATCGCGGCCAAAAAACACAGCAATGTGCCGCGCGGCCACGTCCGTTTTTCATTGGTAATTCTCGATCTCGTGGTGAAAAATTAATAAGGAGCAAGTATGATTACCCTGTGATCTCCTGCACGCCGCCCGGGACCCCAGTGGCTGCTGCGACTGACTGGCCACGGCGGCCAAGTGTGCGGTGCTACATATTCCGTAAGCATTCTCGTTGGTAGCATCGCGCGGCTTGGTTGCTTAGTGCGCGGAGGCCCTCAGCATGTAAATCTACATATTTGTGGTGATAACCACACTCACTGTGAACCCATGAAACTAAAAACCCAGCCTAATCACAGCATAAAATTATAAACCTAAACAGGAGCTTTCACCCAGTCTTACTGAGCGAAGTTGACAATGCTCAATAAGACTGGGCAAAAGCTCCTGTTTTGGTCTATATTTTTATACTGTGATTAGGCTGAATATTTATGGTGAATTTTGAAATGTAGTTAATTCCAGTTATTAGAGTATGGTACAATCAAAATAGCCCAGCACTACTGCTTCAAACTATTTATTTTTACGTTATTTCTGCATAACCACGATTCATCGGTAAGCACCAGAGTGAAACATTACATTTTTAGGCATTCATAAGTCTGAACAATGGCGAAACTGGGAGATTTAGTTAGAGATGCCGAACTTCTTCTGAGCCTTCGGGACAATTACTATAACAAGTAGAATGATACGTGCTGTTACGACGGGATGAACCATTTTCAATGCAAGCTTTTGTACTCGAAACATCGGTTATACTGTCGCAAAGCAATGACGGTTCACTAACTGGCCTTGACTCATCAAGGAAACTAGTCATTAATGTTTTGTGTTGCGTAATGATACGAGCTGATGAAAGCATGTCCACATGCTGAACAATAGTGACTGAACAAAAATGCAATGGAGCATTGATGAAAAGACAAACTTCCTGTACAAGGTAGGAAGGACATCCACGGTGGGAACAAACCATCAGAAATTGTTGGAGTCCATACTGAATAAAAAATATCAGCAGCAAAGGCTGAAGACGTGATTGCACGTTATGAATAATAAATATAAGATTAATAACAATAATAATAATAATAAATCTTTACTGCCTACAAAATACAATGGGGGGGAAACAGGTTTTGAAACACTAACGTTTTGCCCATGAATGGTACGGTACAGCAACATATAACTATGTGGTAACCCGTCTAACCACTGAAGTTAACCTGTCTAAAGATATCATGCACCCATTGCACACCCGTCGGTACCTTACATCATTGGATTGCAGGAGAGCTACTTGCAAGATGTTATTCATTTGGCATTGCTATCGATGATGCTCATAGTCCTCGTATTTGCTGATGATGACCGCTCTAATGCTAAAGTAGCTTGCAGTGAACCTTAGGAAGGCCGCTTGACACGAATATTTTTCTGTCCATAAGCAAAGCGGGCATAGAACTATAGCTAGTCTGGATCTAGTGTAGCTAGGAATGAGGTAAAGTCATGTTGGTCTTTTGGAGTATTGTTACACGAAGATTCCAACAGTAGAAATTAGAGAGCAGATGTCATAATTAAAAACGAATTAATAAACTAAGATGCATAAGACAACCTGGCCCCCCCCCCCCCCGGGGCGATGGGGGGGATGGCACTGAGAAACGTTAGAAGGTTAATGTGCTGCCAGCTGAAAACATGGCACCAGAAGGCGAGAGGGACAATTTTGCTATGTAATTCCAATTGGAAATTCATAGGATCTTTTGCACACCACAATCGACATGAGAACGATGCATCACAAGGCCCTTCTCTTCCCTAAAATACCAATAGTGGCTGAGGTCAGGCTGTGTCCAGGTGTTCAGGGAGCAGTGAGAGACATAATGACAACGTAAACCGTTGAACTGTTTCGACCACAGAGAATGTAAGTTTATGTTGCTCCCAACAAAGTTTTCGCAAAGACATCAATGGCTCCCCAAAATGGCAGCATTCAAATACTCTTGCTGGTTTTGGGGTTTAATCGCTTGGTTAATTCTGGCAGATAGAGGTTGGAGAACTCGGGTGTAATTCAGTCAGGGTTGAAACAAGAAAACGAAACCTGTTCTGTGAATTTTAACAGTCGAATTTTAACAGTCGTAATTCTGCACCGTGAAATCATTGCTAATCTAACATTGCGTTTGTTTAAACCAATTTTATTGCAACCTACATTAAGTACGTCAACTGCATTGGACACCTGTATTCGTATGTGAATCGTACTATGACATGTGGACATAGTTGTTGATACAAAAGGCAGCTACAAATGCTGAGTAAGTTTACAGCCAGAACAGAAGACGTCAGGATTGTGACAGCAAAACTTGACGGATTCCTTGGAAGACAGCACCAGGCGGGGCCATATTGGAAACCCGTTTTCAATATTTTGGTGAAAACAGGTATTGGGGGGTCCTTTCAAACAAAATCAGTAAAATCAGTGTTCAGCGATGTTCAGGTGCTTAAATCTCAGAATAAGCATTAACGCATATAAACTGGGAAGCAGATTCACCAGGCAATGGGTAGACATAACTCATGCTACTTTGGTAGGCTGGTACCCGAATTGGCTGAGGAACAGCAAAAGAAGCGCTTCACCAGGTAAAGATTGTTGGGGATAAACAGGGTGGAGACGAATTAGCAGCAAATTACCTGTATCAGCAAACTTTTAAGTAACAGACGGTTTCACAACGAGAATGTTTATCCAGTCCCACCAGCTGTAATGAATACGAACTGCAACATATATTTTGCGGCGACATATAATTTCGTAAATTACAACTGGAAGTGATGATGTTAATGTTATTCGGGTGTGGGTGAGGATGACTTAAAGTGCATGTCATAAAATGGAAAGACTTTTTATTGGCGAAAAACTACCCTGCAAACCAGAATTCTCCAAAATCTAATTCGAAACAGATCCACAAAGCATGTAAAATGTAGAGAGTAAGCCAGTAATCCGTACTGTTTTCTTTGTCTGCATTCTAAAAGCAGGCTGGCAAATGAGCAAATTAATGCTGTTTCATATCGGTTTAGTGTTTGAACAGCCAACTGTGGACCTCACGTAGAGCAAATGACAAAGCTAGTGAAGTTTCCTACTCAGGCAAATATGGAAGCAAATACGTCTCCTATCTTCCAAACCAAATAATAATTCAGTGCAATGAATGCAAAGAAAAACACATTAAAAAAATGTAAATTGCCGATTATGGTGATCGCCAAAATAAATGCCAGATATAGCATCTAAAATTGGCTTGGCATCTAAAATTGGGGGCCGGCTGTTAAAAAATTCAAACATTTCATGCATTCTTGGTTTAATTTTACTGTTATTTCCACATTTTTCAGGTGCATTTAATGGCAACTTCAAGGTGTTTTACAAGAGATTTTATGTCGAGATAATAAATCTACACCTGATGTTTCTATCAACATTTTTACGAAAATTACCAAAAACGTCAGAAGTTCTTTAAAAAGATACTCCGTGGAATAACTTTAAAACTCAACTTTTCGTAACGATGTCAAGACTAGGTTTGCTTAATTCTAGACTCAATTCTGGTCTGTTTCAAGTTGTTAGTGTCTAATGTGAAAACAATGATTTATCAATGTTGTAGGCCAAGTACAATTGGACAAAGAGGCATTCTGGGATTTTTTCTATTTTCCCGTCTTTTACCTGACTTTCTAAAATATTCACTACATTACAGGGCCACTATAAAGCTCATGTGCTTTGAAAAGATGAAAATCTGGTGCCTGTTACAATACACAAGAAACCGATGCAACGGTTTGGCCGATAAATGCTATTAATTCACCCTGATTCCTTGTATCTATTTCCCCTTTAGGGTGTAGTGGACGTGGTCTCACCCTGTTTTTAATCTACATCTACAAATTGGATCACTTAAAAAGCCTATAACCAAATGTATCTTGTTTTGCATAGTCAATAGTTATGTACAAATATTTTCAGAATTATTTGGTTAAAATACAAGTGGTACCAAGACGAATTAAGTGAAACCATAAGTGTATCCGTCATCTTCGCCTGTGCCAACATCTCAATGCGCTTGCAAATGTTTACTTGGGTTAAGACGAATCGCATCCAAATGCCAGACCACATAAGGGCTGGACTGGCCAGAGTCGGTAGGTGGATTCCCACCCTGGGTACTTCTCTGGCATAAAATCTCTCCCTCTCTTCTCTTAACGTGATGTAAAACTGTAGATGAATTATATTCAAAAATTCTCAAAAACTTCACCTTTGCGAAGGGAGGCAGTCCCCGCAGACCCCCTTTAGGTGCCACTCCACTGCTTTTTCCCAGCACCGATTACACGCCCCAGTACGCCCATTGCCCCCTGAATCATTCCCACCTTTGCCCCTCAGTAGCCATTCTGGCCCTGAACCACATGGCGAAATCACTTTCATTTGGTGATGCCAGATTAGTGAACATGTTACGAATGGGGGTTTACAAGACCACCAGAAAAGATAAGGATCCAATGTGTATCCCACCAAAGCACTTTCAAGTGGTCGTGTAAAGGCAATGATTGTGGTTTTTCCTGAAATTTCTTTGATATTTTTACCCTATTACATTTCCAGGTTTTGTCTGTACCTTGTATTAAGGAGAAATTTGGCACACGAAATCATGAAACTACGTAGAAGAACACTTATATTTGTGCCTTCACATAATGTCTTTTGATATTATGCAATCTGGGCAAGGCTACTCATTAATGTGCTAACCATGGTTAGTACTTTAGTTAGCTGGTGAACCTACCACACGCTTCTCAACACTCGCCCACAGCATCAGTCATATTACTTTTCTTTATAAAACCAGATACTTACTTGTTTGCAAAAGCAGGAAGGTCTTTTTGACTCGCTTGCGAACAAGTTGAAGGTTTGAGCTATGTTACAACAAACGTGACATAATGTGTTTCTCATAATATCAAACAGTTTCCTTCTCTTTACGTATCCGTAGATGTTGTGCCAGGTTGGGATTTCGCACACAGAGTAAACAAGTTTAAAATTAATAATCCCAGACAGAGAAATGCTGCCTGGAGAATAATACAGGAAGAGCAGGAAACCATCAAGGTTTTGAAGCTGAGCAAGCCCATCATAGAGGCCACTCAGGTTGAGCTAGATGCTGGACATGTTAACAGTTTGTGGAGTCTGACAGAATATAGTATAATCGTCTACAGTGGACCGCCAAATATTTAATTCTCACTGCAGTCCTGGAAACAGCGGATCCCGAGGATCACTAACAGCGCCGTGTATTTGCAGTCGCTGTACAGCTAGCAACAGCCGAGGTTAATAGCGAAGAACATCCAACCAGTTGGATGGTCGTCACTGTTTGGGAGTCAATTAGAAGACACCCTTTGTTCGTAGGGTGACCGCTGTCCAAGAGCGGTAGACAGCTACGTGTATGTTGGCCTTTAGCAACTGAAGACTGCAACAGTGCAGGTCGGAGCATCTAAGTAGAACGCTTATGCATAAACAGGTTTCATATTGTCACTGGGTTGAAACCTGTCACTTGCTCCAAACTGCTATCGTTTATAAGATGTCACTGAGAACTCCAACAGCTCGCAGGGTTAAGTACTGTTAGGAAATCACATTCATAGAGCAAAATTTACGACTGGGCAATGTGCCTGCAAGCTTCAGTTCGCTCATTAGACCTATCCTCGGGGACACTTTATATGATTATGACATGACGTATAATAACAGTATAATCATCCACTAACAGTTTGTAGAGTCTGACAGAATATAGTATAATCGTCTACAGTGATTCGTTCAATTAACAGGTTGTAGTCAGACAAAACGCAGTATCATATGTTGAGCAACTACTTTCACCCTACGGTCGAGTTGACAGCTGGGTTCTTGAACTGCAAGGAGTTAGAATGCACAAGTGCTGAGGGCTTGATATCCAAGCTGCAAATGTATTTTCGATGATGTAAACGCAGACCAGTTCAGACTCACCAACAGTATATTGGAATTGAAGAAGTGTAGAGGGCCAGCCTTCCAGTTTTCTGATTCTTTCCGAATATAAAGGACTTCTATTACGCTCAGTGATTCTACAAATGATAGTAAATGCATAGGCCAAACTACGTTTTTTAGCTAGAAATAGAAAGTCAGCACTGCCAATTTAAAAAGTAAAAACACGATAATGGGAACAACCTAAGAGTGGAAATGATGATTCGAAAGGGAATGGGCAATTTTAATGTTTTGATTATTTGAACATTCAGGCATCTCTAAACGCAAAAAGGACGATTTAATCCACTGTGTATAAGATTTTCATAATTACCAAAATTTCTATCGTCTTATTGTTTGTTCCGTTTTTTTGACAGTAGACGGTGCCACAGTAGTTGGTTTTTTTTTAATGAATGACAATACTGCTTACTAACCCTTCTTTTCAAAACACTAAACCTTCAACCTAACCATAAGTTCATCAACGATGAGTAGAAAATAAAAATTTGTTGAGCAGCCAGAAGAATGACACTGTTCTTAGATGGCCAGAATTTTGCTGAACCCATGACTGTGGTTCCACCATGGGGCAGAAAATACAACGGATTTCTAAAGAGATGGACCAAATATTCACTAAAACAGATATCAATCATTACCTTTAGGTTATCACAAATGGTTTCACATCGTGATGTGTTCATTGTTACGTAATTCCCTTTTAACTATAAAAATAAGAAATGTATATCATTTGTGGTATTTTTAAAAATAAATCTGAACCCTTTACAAGAAGCAAAAAAGGCAAAAAACCTGGAGATAGAATCTGCTTCCACCTCTACCCCAAAAGCTTTTTAACTGTTTGTACTGTGAGTAAAATTGTTCTACTTTTTCCATTTTCTGCACAGTTATGACATCGTGGACGAGTTACTTAAAGTCAAAGTTCTCGGAGCCACCAATTT
>JAHWFP010157079.1:22320-36436 GCA_023313725.1 Lithobius niger | reverse complement strand
CCCCCCAAAAAAAAAATGCGGGACCTTGATATTGCCACATTTCTTTCTTTACGTGTGTCTTTCAGTTTATCCATCTGGAACATTCCGTCACGTTGTGAACATCTCTGAATCGTTTTCTAGTGGCGCAAATGCTTCCAATGTAAAGTGCTGTTTCGAACTTTGATGGGGCGCCATTTTGGATTGGAGCAATGTAGCGACGTTTTCTTTGCTGCACCATTTTTCTCAGCTCGTTAAGGACTTTAATATGACGTGCTACTCGACCCCCCCTTCCCATTTGAAATTACTGAGTTGCACCCGCTGGGGCCCCCATGAGGGG
Organism: Lithobius niger; assembly: GCA_023313725.1. Lineage (NCBI taxonomy): Eukaryota > Metazoa > Arthropoda > Chilopoda > Lithobiomorpha > Lithobiidae > Lithobius > Lithobius niger. The sequence continues at coordinate 36,120 of JAHWFP010157079.1, read as the reverse complement.
GGGGGGGGGAGGGTACAGCGATGTCTTTTATGCCAAAAGATAGAACCCTCAACCCAACCGATGTCCCCAAAGATGCAAGTTTCAATTCTCATCCGTTCAAAAGTTATTCAGCCTATCTGGGACTTTTGGAACACCCTGTATAACATCAGAAACCGCAGGTATATTACTATCCAGTTAGACGTTTATCCATTCTGCGATTATCCATTATACGATATTCCGTTTAGATGATTTTCCATTATACAATATTTCGTTTAGTTCCAGATTTTCTATTTATGCAAATATTTAACATTTATCCCATTAGACAATTTGCCAGTTAACACTTTCGTCCGATGCCCCATGAGTCCCTTTAGGATGAGCGCATGTCCATTACCCATCTAAATGTTGTTTTTGCACGCATGAAGCATGACCGAAAATGGAAAGTTCCAGCTTGAATTGGGGACCAAACATCGAACAAGATAATGTATGATAGAAAAAAAATGAATAATGATGCTAAAAAAAAAAAGATTCAAATCACAACATCAGTTCATTTTTGGAGTTTCAAGTTTATTAAACTGCGAGATATGTTGCTTTCTTTGCGATGTCAAAAGTCAGTTAAACTAGCCCGTAACACTTGAGACTTGGCAATATAAGCAAAGTTAACAAATGCAAGATAGTATTGCTGGGCATTCTTTGCCTGAACAGCAGCCTATCGTTTGTCTACAGCCAGCATAGTGTTGGAAAACAGGATGTTGTTAGCTACAGACCACACCGGTCTATTCCGGCAATTGTAACATATTTGCGGGAAATTCTCGTGTGACGTCACACTTAATGGAGGAGCTCCACTGGCGTCCCGTATTCCTGTGAACTGTGGATCCAACATGGCCGCCGTTTTCGATCTGATGAATCGACGCAACTCTGAACTAACAAACTAACGAATACTAATAATAAAACGTAAGTCGGACCGCTCTGAACGTAAAAATTGTGTTCGTGTGTATTAAGCTACCGAATTCCAGTCGACAATATGACTGAAAATGAGCACCGGACGGGTAGCGCTAGCTCAAAATGGTAACCATGGTAACGAGAAAGTAGGGCTTCTATGCATGACCCTGGCGGCTGATAATAGCGAGAACCGTTTCAATTGTTCTTCTTTGGTCTCAACGTCTGCGCCAGCTTGCTTTCTATGCTTACGGTTGTTTATTATTTTCGAGGACAAGTCGGTTCAAGCTGTAGACCTACGGGTTTATTGGCAGTTGTTATCCACCAAAAACCGATTCGGTACCAGCCTAACAGACGACCACCACCAACCAGAATTTTGACTGCGTAACTGCCCGGTGTATTAGCCATAAAATGCTTGGTTAGTTCAGCAACTTGTTTGATCAACGCATGGCTGCATTGCATTCCTTTAAATTTGGTTTCATAATAAAATTGTTATTCGTAATCATATAACTACTATCCTGTTTGCGTTGTTTCCATAAGTGCAAGCCCTGCGAAGCCAAACGATTATTATTGTTTATTCTCGTTAAAACTTCAACCCACGATTTTACTACATACACAATTTCTTTTCCAGGCTTTTAAACGTAGTTATGCCAGGGTTTAAAGTGGCACTATCACCGATTGAAATGCGAACGAATACCGTGGCGCCATCTAACGGCAATGATATTATTAATCTTTATAGCTTGCTCCCAGGTGAACGAGGACGAACCAAATTTTCGCTCAATAATTAAGGATGTCGTGGCTTGTTTGTTTCGTTAAAAAAAATACCGTTATGCATTCCTTCGCTTGGTGCCAGCAAGAGCTAGAGGGTACTACATAGCGCTAGATGTTGTCATATTTCGTCTGCTTTCAATCGGTGATAGTGCCACTTTAACATAAGTATTTTTTTCTCCTTTTTAACAGTTAAACAATTAAAGATGTTTATTTCCATTTGACACTCCCCAGTCCCCCCTCCCCATTACCGAGGGAGACGGGGGTTTCGAATTGGATTGCAATTTAGTCTGACAGCTAGATTATTTTTTGCCTTACTCCCCGTTTGGTGTATGACGTTACAAATTTACTGGCTCCCCAAAGTCCAAAAGGTCCTCTGTTCGGTTGTCCCCCTCCACCCGACAAGACTATTCATTAGTAGTTAACTCTTTCTATTAACTTTTTTTCTGGTTCTGCCTGTCCGCCAACTAACCCTCCACCCCCAAGTTGTTCTTTGCAATTGGCAATGTCGTTCAGTGTCGTAAATCAATATTTTCTGTAGGATGGGGTAAATTTAATTCCCCCCCCCCTATGCCTCCTGCTGAAAAATGTATGACCACTTCTTTTTACTGTACAATTATTTTTCTTGCTGTATGCAATCTATGGCTTCATAAAAAAAAGTTTAAAAAAAGCGAATAAATAGTTATTTCAAGGATTTGTACGGTTCCTCAGACCTCCCCCCCCCCCCTACTTTTGGCGGGAGGAGAGGTGAGGGGGGTTGTTTGTTTTTAGTTGTGGTAGATGTGACAGTAATACAGCTGTGATTGTTGAGGTCACCTGTTAATTAAACAATGGTTCGGCTGGAATCTAGACACACGCTAGTGTGTCGCGCCAAGTTAGGCAACAATCATCACAATAAACATCACATCAATTCAATTGTCGAGCTTGTAAACCATTGTGGCGCGGCGCCATAGCGTCAGTGTCTTATACAGTATCTTGAATCATAGGTGGGCACATTTCAGGTACTTGAAGAAAAATAATAATGCGGTACAAAAGCTTAACCCTTAGTTGCATGAATTATTTTCCGATACTTTTTTTTTTAGGTTGGGTCAGTCGTCTGATTCGTACCAGCATTCGCTTGGTTTGGAGACAGAGCACGCTGAACATTAGGCTGTTGCTGCTCGCTTTGCTTGGGGGACCCCGGGGCCCCTTACGAAGCTTGCAGTGCGAGTTGGGGCTTTCTGTCAGCCGTTACCTACAGGCAACTGTATGCAACGCGGGGTTAAATTGTGTTGAAATTAAGATAGTCCTGTCCCTGGCCTATACCCCGGTAGGAATTTTTGAGTGGACGGATGAAACCTGTTACAGGGGTCAGGTACATTATAGTAGATTTAAAAAAAAACAGAGGTGGACATCTGAGAAACTTCATCAGAATTTTCCAGCCCCAATTTTCCAATATGGCCGTTTTTTTCGATGAAATTAAACATACCTTTATGCTTTCACCTGTGCTATCGGATTCCAAAGAGTTACATCGGCTTCTGGATGATTAAAACATGTTTGTAATCAAGCCACCTGCACAATGATTCTAAATTCATGTAAATATGTCAGCTGAAAGTGGTTAAAAAAATGTGCTGTATGCAAATCAATACAAAATTGTACTGTACTACTTGCATAAAACACTTACAGAGATTAGCTGTAAGTGCTTTACGAAACAATTAAACAATGTGGAAAGAATAGATCCCCTCCTTCCAGAAAATCCTAAGTATGTCCATTTCGGGCTACTAGAGGGCTCCCGAGAGCACTTTGAATGCGAAAATCACAACACGCTTCCGCCGCTATGCCATTACCTCTTCACCTTTAACTGGGCTTAGGACGGTCCGTATCTAAGTTAAACTATTACGGTTAGGATTGATAGAAAGACTACCTCCCCACCTTTCAGAAAATCTTAAGTATGTCCATTTCGGGCTATTACAGGGGTCGCAAGAGCACTTTGAATTCGAAAATCACCTTATGCTTTCGCCGTTATTCCATTACCTCTTCACCTTTAAATGGGATTAGAACAGCCCGTATCTAAGTTAAACAAATTCAGTTAGGGTTGATGGAAGGAATCTACCACAACCTTTCAGAAAATCCTAACCATGTCCATTTCGGGCTATTAGAGAGTTCCCAAGAGCACTTTGAATTCGAAAATGACCTTACGATTTTGCCACTATGCCATTTCCTCTTCATCTTTAAATGGACTTAGGACGATCCGTATCTAAGTTAAACGATTCCGGTTAGGATCCGAAGTATGTTCATTTCGGGCTATTAGAGGGCTCCCGAGAGCACTTCGAATTCGAAAATCACCACACGCTTTATCGATATTCCTTTAAATGGGCTTCAGACGGTCCTATCTAAGTTAAACGATTTCGGTTAGGATTGATGGAAACAATAGCTCACCACCTTTCAGAAAATTCTAAGCATGTCCAATTCGGGCTATTAGAGGGCTCCCGAGATCACTTTGAATTCGAAAATCACCACATGCTTATGCCGATATTCCATTACCTCTTCGCCTTTAAATGGGCTTCGGACGTTCCGTATCTAAGTTAAATGATTTCGGTTAGGGTTGATGGTAGAATTTAGCTCACCACCTTTCAAAAAATCCAAAGCATGTCCTTTTCAGGCTATTAGAGGGCTCCCGAGATCACTTTGAATTCGAAAATCACCACACGCTTTTACCGCTATGTCATTACCTTTTCACCTTTAAATTAGCGCATGACGGTACCTTTTTAATAAATACAGATGCACACCTATTTCCGTTGCCTTTTCGACTTATATGTCAGACTGACTGAGCGGGGAATCGACCCCATGACCTTTGAAATCACAGGCCGCCGAAGTCCTACCGCTGTGCCATACTGACAGCCTTTTTCAAGCGACAAATAAATACAGATGCAAACTTATTTACATTGCATTTTGGACTTATGTGTCAGACTGACTGAGGAATCGAACCCACGACCTTTGAAACCAAAGGCCGACGTCCTACCGCTGTGCCGTACTGACAAGACCTTTTTCAAGAGTCAAATAAATACAGATGCAAACTTATTTACGTTTCCTTTTGGACTTATATGTCAGACTGGCTGAGCGGGGAGTCCAACCCACGACCTTCGAAACCAAAGGCCGAAGTCCTACTGCTGAGGCCGTGTCAGTATGGCTCAGCGGTAAGACTTCGGCCTTTGGTTTCAAAGTTGTGGGTTCGATTCGCCGCTCAGTCATTCTGACATATAAGTCCAAAATGCAACGTAAATAAGTTTGCATCTGTATTTATTAGACTCTTGAAAAAGGCCGTGTCATATGGTACAGCGGTAGGAATTCATCCTTTTATTTCAAAGGTCGTGGGTTCGATTCCCCGCTCAGTCATTGTTACATATAAGTCCAAAAGGCAACGTAAATAGGTTTGCATCTGTATTTATTAAAAAGGTACCATCATACGCTCATTTAAAGGTGAAAAGGTAATGGCATAGAGGCAGAAGCGGAAGCGTGTGGTGATTTTCGAATTAAAAGTGATCTCGGGAGCCCTCTAATAGCCTTTAATGCACGGTGGTGACGTCACGCCAACACATCCCAATGCTAAAAGTGTAGCCGTTATATACGGTTAAACTGAAAACCCACACACGTGACCGTGGGTTAATATTGATAACCCACACTTTTTTGATAACCTAACACTTTTTCCGCGCTCTACACAACCCCCGCTCCAGCCGGGGTGACATGTGACATATAATGACCGACTTTGCAATACTACCGTACACAACACAAATTCAACCAGCAAACGCCATTGCAACCAACATAAATAGGCACATTTGCGACCAGCGACAATTACCAGACTAACACGAAAAAAAAAGAAAAAAACACCTCGAGTAGGCTACTATGCTACACCCCCACCCATGGAGCAATGGTCTGACCCGGACCCGGCAAACTTTCGTTCCGACGGTACGAAAACTACGCTACTGACACTTCCTACACACACCTACAAACCTATGAGACTCAAGCGAATAGCGCATTTTATACGCTACATCTTATTTAAACTAATAAAGTAGAAAAAATACCGTTTTACCTTAAACACAAACGTCGGTAACTGGGATTGGATATAGGGACGCCTTGCGCACGTAAGACTTTCGCAGACAGGAAGTTTAAACCGGAAGTTTGAGTTCAGGAATTTACGTCATGATTCACAAATAAAATTTTCAAATAAATTATTTTTAAATCTCAAATAACTAGATATGTTGGCTCGACGTCACAACTTAGCATTAAAACACGTATCCGTGAGGTCTGGCCGTTTTACCGCGGATATTCGCTCGTCTGCGAGAAACGGCTAATCCAAAACTCTCGGGGGTAGAGGGAAATCGCACGAGCGCTGAAAACGCGAGTGCTTGATTTCCCTCCACCCCCGAGAGTTTTGGACTAGCCGTTTCTCGCAGACGAGCGAATATCCGCGGTAAAACGGCCAGACATCACGGATATCTCTTACGAAATGTACATGCTTTGGATTTTGTGAAAGGTGGTGAGCTATTCTTTCCATCAACCCTAACCGAAATCGTTTAACTTAGATACGGACCGTCCTAAGCCCATTTAAATGTGAAGAGGAAATGGCAGAGTGGCAAAATCGTAAGGTCATTTTTGAATTCAAAGTGTTCTTGGGAACTCTCTAATAGCCCGAAATGGACATGCTTTGAATTTTCTGAAAGGTGGTGAGCTATTCTATCCATTAACCATACCCGAAATCGTTTAACTTAGATACGGACCGTCCTAAGCCCATTTAAACGTGAAGAGGTAATGGAATAGTGGCGAAAGCGTAAGGTGATTTTCAAATTCAAAGTGCTCTTGCGACCCCTATAATAGCCCGAAATGGACATACTTAAGATTTTCTGAAAGATGAGGATGAAGTCCTTCCATCAACCCTAACCGAAATCGTTTAACTTAGATACGGACTGTCCTAAGCCCACTTAAAGGTGAAGAGGTAATGGCATAACGGCGGAAGCATGCTGTGATTTTTGAATTCAAAGTGCACTCGGGAGCCCTTTAATAGCCCGAAATGGACATATTTAGGATTTTCTCAAAGGTGGGGATCTATTCTTTCCATATTGTTTAATTGTTTTGAAAAGCACTAACTTCTAAACTCTGTAAGTGTTTTATGCAAGTAGCTGTACGATTTTGTATTGATTTGCATACACCGTATTTTTTTTAACCACTTTCGGCTGACATATTTACATAAATTTAATAACATTGTGCAGGTGGCTTGATTTCAAACATGTTTTAATCATCCAGATGCCGATGTAACTCTTTGGAATCCGATAGCACAGGTGAAAGCATAAAGGTATGTTTAATTTCATCGAAAAAATGGCCATATTGGAAAATTGGGGCTGGAAAATTCGGATGAAGTTTCTCAGATGTCTACCTCTGTTTTTTTTTTAATCTACCTGTAACAGATTTCATCCGTCCACTCAACAATTCCTGTTATTAATTATCCGTATTAATAATGTTGTAGGCTAAAGCCTGCTGGGAAACACGTGTTTCTTAATCCACCGTTTGAGAAAAGACGTAAATATCATACAGGCCCCACAAAAACAATACCGTTTAGCATCATGGTAGGTAGACTTAATACATTGCGCAACGCAAATCAATGAATTCGTAAAACTATCACGCACATGCGCACAAAAGTACGCATAAAATCACAAACGCCCCAGTGACGTCATTTGGCGGTGAGAAATATAAGAGCTCGGGAATGACCAACCTTTCCTAATAATATCGTTCCACTCGACCTTGCTACAGACTGGCGCGTTTAACCTAGGACGCTATATGGTAAAGTGCGTTTACCGGACTAGCAGATTCACGACTGAAGGTGCAGCCAGCATCGATACGTCCGCTTTCAGATTATGGGATGGCAGCCGCCATAATGATTGGCATGGGGTACACAATGTTCGAGAAGCACAAGTCCGATGAGTAGGGAAAAACACGCATGGCTACAGTTACACTGTGATACTCTTTGCAAATTTATCCTAGCACAGGAAAAAGGTTTGCACTAAGTTTCCAATAGCTGTTTCGATTTTAGAAATTGATTTTTCCATAATTTTTAAGATATAAGTGTTTTCACATTTTTGGTAACCTGCTCAATACGTTTTAACATGAATCGCGCAATTAAGACAGAATGATGAATTGTGGGATGTGTATTCTAGAACAATATATGAGAGAGAGAGAATATGGTAATCCTACAATATATTTATTTATTTATTTTAATATTTATTTTTATTAATTACAAAATTATTGTACCCCCTACAAAGAGCATAACAGCAATTTCAAATTAAAATAATAATTTCACGAATCTCATTCAGGCGAGAGCAGAGACGATACAGGCGCGAAAGGGGTACATTAAGGGGCGCCGCCATATTCTTCTTGCCTGAATGAGATTCACAAAATTGTTGTTTTAATCTGAAATTGCTATTATGCTTTTTATAGGGGGTATAATAATTTTGTAAATAAAATAAATAAGTAAATATATTGTAGGATTGGCCTTTGGTAAATCTCATCAGATCTCATTCAGACGAGAACCGGAAGTTGGCTGGCGCCATGTTGCGTTGTTGACGTCGGCCAAGCGTAGGCTGGAAGGCAGATTGCAAAGGTTTGTAATGCATTGTTTCTAGTACAGTTGCCACCCCCTGGTTTAACATCAAAGTAAAAAACAAGAACACAACTGTGATCTATGGAGCTTGATTTTGTACAACAACAACAACAACAACAACAACAACAACAACAACCACAAAAAAACGTGGTTATTATCGGTTGGGTCGGTTGGTGGTGTTATTGTCGGTTAGATTAGGAACCGACTTCGGCATTTCACTTGAGGTAATGAACTGGTTGTGGTTTGGCGTTTCACTTGCCGGACTTTCGCCCAGTTTCATGCTTTCTGGCGCGGCGCGTTGCTAACTTTGGACCTTCACCACGGCCAAACTGTGCGTTTTCCCCAAACACACACAGCAGGAGAACATTACTAGCAGGTAATTCTTAGTCCATTAAAAAAAAAATTGGACGAGAGCGAGTTTTCCTCCCATGTTCCCTTTACGCACATGGCCCGAAATTCGAAAAAAAGAGAAAAAACCTACCTTTAATTTTCACGGAAGGCACTACAAATTGGTCCCAAATTGCGGAAACTCGTTAAATCATCATTAACATAACCTAACCAATTAACTGCCCCAGTATGAAATGCCAAACCCCAACCAGTTAACTATACCTCAGTATGAAATGCAAAACCCCAAACTTACCTAACCTAACCTAACTGACAACCACACAAAACCACACGAAACTGACAATAACAACCCGCCTATCGGAACCACCCAATAGAGAGCTTTCTCTTTCTTCTATGAAAATAATAATGTTGCGATTTTTGGCATAAGCAGTTTATGTATTTCTTTATGAAATTCTTGCACGAAACTGACAATAACAACCCGCCTATCGGAACTGTTTACGAAAAAAAATATTAGGTGCCCTTCCGGCACGGCCCGGCAAGGACTTTAATCTTTCTTAACCTTTTTTTGTTTTTAAGGTTCCTTAGATCGTGAAAAACTCGTTAAAAAATTAAAACTGAAATTTTGAATTAAAATGCAAAACTACCTAGTGGCGTGGCGCGCCAAAAAATTAACGGCGGCGGGCAGCGGCAGCGTGCCGAAATTATTTTTCATGAGTAACGGCGTGAGGAATATTAGGAAAATCATCGGCGGGGATAAATGTTGATCCTAACGTAAATTCCACATTGCCAATTGTAGCATAATACACTCGAATACAATTTTTACGTTCGGAGTAGTCCCACTTACGTTTCATAGTTTGTTAGTCCAGGTGGTCCAGAGTTGCATCCATTCGTGGTCCAGAGTCAGATCGACAACGACAGCCATGTTGATATTAGAGATAACAAATACATGACGCAACAAAGAACACAACTGACGTCAGTCGGCGCATGCGCAGTCCAATTTATTTAGGAAAAGCGGTCTTGGAAAAGCCACCTACATTAAAGGCCTTATCATATGACACCAAAAGAGGCAACTAAAATTGACATAGAAGCAAACGCAAGTTTGCTAGGTGCTGGCATCTCCACACCAGTCGGCGAAATTTCAAATTAACCGACGAGGGTGCCAAATTCTGCCAACCGATGACGCCACTTGGCAAACTTGTCGCGTAGGTATTTATTTCGCCTAATAGCGGAGCATTGTGGAAGGTAAAGATGATACGGCCTTTACTGTAGGTGGCCATGTCTTGGGTGATGCGGAGTCATACCACGCCGACTTCGCTTGCTAGCATATAGGAGCTTGATTAGGTAAATCAAGCTCCAAAAAAAGGAGATTTTTCGTAATTCAAACTGCGCGCAATTTTATAATTTTTTTTTTTACAATAAAAAGAACGGTGACGCGGCCCGTAATTATTTACGCGGGAGCTTATGAGAAACCATAGGAGTTGAGTTGTGTTTGGGTGGATAAGCAACTCCCAGCTCAAATGCATAGCCGAAGTGCGTAGTCTTCGATGGCAAGCGTGACTCACGAATGTACCCAGAATACAAAGCGCGTCTGCCACTTCCGCCTGACCAAGTCGCCATGAGGTATTCGCGGTTGATCCGCTCGCAGACGAATGGAATTCCACCGTAGGCGGTGGAATTTTCTGTGAAATACGCCCTGTACTACGTTGTTTATGATGTATCAAACGTGGGTAAGATAAGAGATTGTTATATTGCCAGGCGAAGGTGCCATTGTGTTTTGTAACAAAGTTTGACATCGAACGAAACCTTAACGCCGATTGTTGGGGAAGTAAATATCGTATTATTGTAACACACGAGACGGGGTGCTTATGAATGGATATTTGCAAGAAAACCGGTGTAGAATGAGTCATCTTCTTGTGACAACAGTAAGTTTAACCAAGTTAAAATGTCGTAGCAGCAGAAAAATTGAAAAAAATATTAAATCCAATTTAGTACGGTATACTAGGCGTCGTCTGCTTTCTCCGCCATGTTGAAAGACGGTTTAGAGGTATTAAACCAAGTGCGTTGGGTGCAAATTTCCGATCACGCGGCCGCGAGTGCCAATTGGCGTGGTGGTACGTCCTTTGATGCCGCGCTCTTAAACTTCCGGTTTAGTCAAGTTGCTTATCCACCCAAACACAACTCAACTCCTATGGAGAAACAATGTTATTTTTTCGCGGCCTAAGTCAGATGGCATACGGCCGTAACTTAGCGCTTGCTTTTTTTGTTCTTTTTTTGCTCACGCAACATCCTAAAATAAAATGGAGAAGAGTCATTCTGTAAAACGGAAGGTAGGTTTGCAAGACGTAACGTCCTCACATGAACAACAAGGTATGTCATGTTGCATTTAACCTGTTGAAACTGGCGGGAAGCCTTAGCTGATACGCAATACTGTTTGATAAAAACATGATATACTGTAGTAGATTCACAGATATACGACAAAACTTCTCGGTTTTGTCCCTTATTCGTCTTCGTTGCATTAGTACTCAGCCAATAATTAAATTCATTTATAAATACACAAACTAAATTCCTGTTGTTTGAGTAAGGTATAGATTGCTATGTGTATTTATTTGTGCAATTTTACAAGTAAACATGTTGACTGTCGCAGAAGCGATGATTACGATGCACATGAAACAATGTCACGTGTCAACATCTGGCCGCGAACCGAACCCGAATCTATCGATTACAAGCTGACTATTTTTACATCTAGCCAGGGATCCCCTCCCACCCCCGCAAGCACTGTGAAGAGCTCCCAAAAAAGAACTGTGGTATTCAGTGCTCTGGTGGCTAGCTGGTGGGATGGAGGGGGGCCTCAGATGCACAAATTTTCAATTTAGTGATCCTAAAGGGAGTTAATACCCGCATTTAAAGACTAACAACAAACAAACAACATCTCCTCCCCTCCCTCCCCCCCCCCTGCCCCCAGAAAAAAAAAAAAATAAAAAAGAGTTGCTTTAAAAAAAAATCCTGCGGGCACAACTGCCATGACCTGCCACGACACTACTCAGATAACGACTAACATGTAATCTGAATACCACACGTTCGATTCCCGGCCAGTTAATACGGGATTTTTTCGGTTCGTCAGATGCAAATTGACTTTCACTGCAGCTCCCGGATGGCGTGTTACTGGTTTCGTTAGCTGCAGCTTTGGCAACCTTCATCTTGTAATTGAATTAATTGGTTGGTGGTTCAAGGTTTAGTTACGCAACGTAACGACCTACATCGTTGCAGTAAAAAAGGTCTTCTTTAGGATTGTAATTAGCTTATATTTTTAATGTCGCTTAGAATTTTATTAGCCCGACATAAGCCGCAACAGCTGAACGAAACCAATCATTATTTACGATCGCGCTACCTTCGTTTAGGACGTACAGTTACCAATAAATTTGTGCTCTCCATTCAGTACTTAATGATATACATATATTACACGGCTATCGCCATGTATGATACGCTGAAAGGTGCTTGGTTCCGTTTTACTAATGGTTGGTTTCCCTGTGTAAAACGCTTACTACATTCAGTCAAACCGATTTTCTTTGGGTACGAAAAAAAGGGAGATATAAAGTAGAGCAAAACCCTTAGAGAGCAAATGGTGAATTATGACAGTAGTTATCATAACAGTACAGACGCTGTAGCAGTTCTGAAAGCAGATTAAATAAAAACTAAATACCGCATGTGCCGGTCGAAATATTGAACTTTTTTAAATACGATTTCTTTCAACTGGAAAGTAATAATCTGCGTTTTTATTCATACGTTCAAAAATTCTATGCTATAGTACGTAGTAGAGTCGATTAATAAAAAAAAATACTGGCTTGACAATCCGATTGTCCGTGTAACAACGTTTACGCAGAGATTCTTTAACTTGTTTGGCGCAGGGGTATTCGTCGCAGAGTTTTCGAGCACCAATGCTACAGACAGAAAAAATGTTTAGTTTAATAATGTTTTTTGTTGCTTGAATGGTGGTGGGCCGCTTCGGAATTTTCACAAAACACTAGCAGAGAAGCCTTGTTGGCTAACTGGGTTATTCGTCGTCGAGTAGCCTATTGCTTGTGCGATGACGGATGCCTTCGAAATCTGGAACCAGATATGCGGTACGGCAACAAATGCATGTATAATTACAGGATGGTGAGCCAAATGGATTCGATTAGTGGTAATGAAGGTGGATTCATTCAATGTGTTATAATTCTGGCGTAGGTTTAATTCTGATTGAAAAGCCCCACTTTTAACAAATACTTTAAAATAATGAAAAACATGACAGTCGGTCGTGCCAGATTGGCTAGCATTAGGTTTCTTTGGTAATCTAAATGAAGAACAACTGGCATGAATGCCCGTTCATCGGGAAAGGTACGAGCTATCCACCAACTCTTGCTATCGTACTTACGAGCAAACAAGGGGCAAAGGGAAAATAGACCATTCCTTGCTTATACATTTTTACAATTTACTACTGTTAACTACAATTCATCTATAGGACAAGCATAAACGCATGCATCATGATCATTTTTGACTGAGTCTACCAGCGTGAAAGAAGCAAACCCTAATGCCGATTTTTCCCCCATCAGCGAACAAGGATGATGATGCATTCACAATGACAATGAAATGACAAAAAACACTTCTGTGTTAAGGGCCCGTCCTTCCGCCAAGTTGCTTTGATCAACTCCAGCGTTGTTGCATGGCGGCCACTAGTTTTGACTTTAACTGAAACCAGAGCTGAGCGGATTTCACGATGGTTAGGATAATAACTTACCCGCGAAACAGCTTGAAAATTGTTTAAAATGGCCAGTCTTCGTGCCTAGTTGAAAAGCAATCTATCTATATACTATACAGTGTGTTCGGAAATTGGTGTCAAATATTTTGAGGGTCCGCTGTGTGATCAAAGATAAGAAGAAAAAGTCCTATAAACATGGGTCCGGAAATGCACCAGTCTTTAGTTACAGCCCCCCCCCCCCCAGGTTTGGGGTAAACAGTTCTTAAATACCTCGTAATGATTCACCGTTTCCATTCCAAACTCAGGATATGTGCCATATCATACCTGGTATTCCAGTACTTCATAATACAGTATTGGGTCGCACAACTTATCAGAGGGAGAGGTAATTTTCTTATGGGGGGGGGGG
>JAHWFP010157079.1:0-12316 GCA_023313725.1 Lithobius niger | reverse complement strand
TATTATTATTATTATTATTATTATTATTATTATTATTATTATTATTATTATTATCATCATTAATAGATGCTAGCTTACAGAATATCGGATCACGTGAGCGTCATTGTGCTAGTAGTTACTACTGATTTGTTTTCGAATCACGTGATCGTCATCGTGCTAGGTTAATAGACTTGACTGTCTTTGAGTTCATACATCGAGCTCATGAGCCCATTCTTCGATTTGACCAACCGACGACTTGATCGTTTTAAATTGGTCAAGTGATAGATCCATTGTTTGTTTATCCAACGTAACAACACTGAACACCTTCTCGTTGTTTACGGTGAAGTATGAGATATCAAATTTAGATCTTGTATACAAATTCTGAGCCCGACGGGTACCGGAAATCGTAACCATCCACATGTTGAATAATGGTACCATTTTGGACCACTCGTTCATGCTAAAGCAAACCCCGTGTTCTGTAGGTGCAAAGGTTATGGCATTTTTGACATACGTCCTAATATGCACCCTGGTCACACCATTGAATTTACTGAAGGTGAGGAAAATACAATTTCCCAAATCAACCGACATTTCGGGTTTGAGAGGATACTGAGTTTGCTCGTTTGACATTGTTGGAAATAATAATAATAATAATGATACTAATATATATATATATATATATATCGAAATAATAATGGTAGGTAAGTCGTTCCTGAGAAGTAAAAGAAAAGATACTATAAGAGGTATTCCAGCGCTCTATGTAACAACATTTGACAACGCCCATCAATCTTACCACGAGCATTGTTTAGAGCTCGACTTGAGTCTCGTGTAATTTAATGGTTTCCAGAGCATGGGACGATAGTACTATATACCGATCATTGAAATTATTGAAATAGGAAATAATTAACGTAGGTCCTACGTACAATAGACGCGGAGAATAGTCATCAAAATGTTTAATCCACTGCGGAAGTTTTTGTTCGAATTTGTGCCATTCTTGTATGTTGAGTGTAACGCCATCCGAACTATGTACCCCTTCCTCGTCAAATCTGTCAAGTCTCACTTTAATAAACTCATTAACTTTGAATACCTCAGCTGATACGTTATTTCCTAGTTCAATGTTCATGATAATACCAACGAAAATAATAATACTTCTATAAGAGCAATAATAACAATAATAAAAGTATTAATAATGATACCTGTGAACAATAGGAAACCGAAAATTACCTACTGTTATAAAGCATCACAAAGTTGTGAAAGAAAAAAAAAGTAAATTTAGGTCTGACTTACCAAGAGTGAAGCGTACGAAGCTTGAGGTGGGTTTGAGTACAGCTTTTTAGCTGGATAGTACGAGCTTTTATATCAAATTTCTTGGCATCCGTACGCCTTGTTTCTTTTTTAAGTCCTTACATACATGGCTTGGCAGTTTATGAATTTCAGTTTAATTATTACTTTGCTGTCTTACTGTACGCTCTGTTAGTAGATACATGACGCTGCAGTTTCCTAACACTTTTTAAATGTAATGTTTGACATTACATCGCAATTTTTGGGAGAGCAAACTTTTTAACAATGATGGATGACTGCCTATACAAGACTACTCACATTCTGTAGGGATAATGTTTGCTTGCACGTTTTAAACGGATATGTTCGACATTACGTAGCAATTTTAGTAACTTATCGTTTTACGATGATCGATTACTGTGTACACAGATTGAATAGAATCACGTAAACATTTGCTAACCTTGACATTGACATTTTTTGGTAAAGGCGAGAAGCAGCCATCAGATTTAGTATTGATCAAGTAAAAGCTAGTGAGCTAGAAAACTGTCGCTGCATAAACGAGCCCTAAAGCAATTTAGACTGTAATTTTTCTGCTAGAAACTGATTAAAAGCTTCATCGTTCAAGTAAATCAATCTTTCGAAATCGTGGTTTGGTGCACCAAAATTAACTAAGCTTCGTACATTAAGCTTCGTACATAAAGCAAACCAAATTAACTACTAAACTAATACACTAAATTCCTGAACAAATGAGAATAAAGGAATTGCGTTAATGCTAGACCAAATCCCCATCACGTAGCTTACGTGAACGATCGCATAAACGCAGAATTTTTTACACTAGAGTTGGCCCGTTCCTGGACAGAAGTAAGATTCAAATTAGGCCTATAACATTGTCACGGTCCACCCCTTTTTTTATCGAATTAATTTTAACAGCCCATGGGCGTTAAATAGAGAACAGATCTAATTGTTAGTTGGTTTGCTGCCAAGAAATGACCACACCTGGAATCCAAATAAGATGCCGAATAAGCTTAAGCTACCCCAACACCAAACAAAAACCAAAAATAACTAGTAAAAAAAATAAGTGGAAGCTTTTTAAGTAAGATATCTTCTACGTTTTCCTACGTCTGTGTGTACATAGTAAACCCTAGTACCACCTATCCTCAAATACTCCTCCGAGCTATGGTTCCCGTTCCACATCAAATTCCACAACGCATTAGAAAAGTCCAACGCAGATTTACCAAAAATGTTGAAGGCTGCAAATACTTATCATATAACAATAGACTTAAACTTCTAAATGTACATTGCCTTTGGTGGAGGTTAACCAGTGGTAACACGTTAACTTTATTCAAAATTCTCAAATTTCATTTTGGCGGCCCTACTCTTAAACAGTTGTTCAATATCAACTCTACCTCTGTAATTAGAGGGACATTCCCTAAAATCGTACGACCGGTTATCAACAAAACCCGTACCAAAGGATTCTTTACATATAGGCTCATATCCATATGGAATTCCCTTCTGAAACAAGTTATTAATACTACTAGCAACAACGCTTTTAAAAACGGCTTAGACACTGGCAGTTGAAATGGCAATTTTCAACTTACAAGAACTTTAGTTCAAACTGTTTTCTGGAAATTTTTTGGCTTGCCAAATTTTTCTTTCACTGCTTTACTATTATGTAAGACACAACTGAAATATTAACTAGATCATATATAATGTATATGATGCCTGTATTTAGTATACCATAATATCATATCGTTTTCCTTGAGCTATTTTGTACACTGTTTACAAAACAGGACAACCTTCCGGTTTAACTTATGTTAATGTATGTCGCCACACGACAAGTGATGTACCAACCAATCAAAAACAAGGACGAGTCTGGAAGATGAGTCATCACTTCAGTCAAAAAATGGATGGTAATTAAAAAAAAATATGTGAGCAGTTCGTATAGAAAATGAAAAACATCTTTGTGACATCACACAGACGTGTACGGACATGTCAGAACACAGAAATGTTAAAGTAAAAGTGTAGAACCACCAACAGTGTAGAACCATCGACCAACAGTATCAGTTCGCAGTAGCATAGTGTGGGTGGAACGAATAACCTTCAGTTTCGGTTATGGAATTAGAAATGAAAATATATTATGTACTATCAGATCAAAAAACACATTTGTTTTACTATAGTGTTTATTTGTTTCACTAGTTATTGATAAACAAACTATATAAGAAGAACATGTAGGCGAAATAATAGAAATAGATTTATTTACACCATGAAGTATTTACAAACAATATTTATTTAACAACAGTACGTTCATCATCTTGAAACTGTGATTTTATCGAATAATGACCGTATGCTAATGTTTTCACTCACAAGGTAATACCCACCGTTTCACGTCTTGTGCACTTAAGGAAAGTTTATTCTGTGTAACGTTGAAAATTGTGTGTTTGTAGCTTCGAATGGCAGTTTGTTCGAAACTATAGTACGTGTGATCGTTCAGGCATGATAGAAAATGGTCGGGAGTACCTACATTCTGTAACACACTCTTCTTAATTCCTTTCCCGGCCCTTTTCCATGTATCGGCGTACGATAGTGTGTACAATTTGGATTTGAGACCTACAAAAGTGTTGATAGACAAAGCGGGGCATTCGTCTTTTATAACACCAGGTTTTTTCTTATTAGAAACATTATACAGAAAATGATCAACTGGATAGTTACTGGTGTCATAAAGGTGAATGTCAGAAGACATGTCCGAATACACATCAGGAGTAAAAATTTAATATACGAAGGAATCGGTATCGGAAGTAAGCAAATGAACGTTTGAACCGCACTTACGTTTCATATGACCATAGTGAAATCGGTACATACATAATTTTGACTCATTCAAAACTGCACTATCAATATAGATAGGTCGATTAATTTTAGCACAACCTTTGGTTTAAACAATTTGAACATGACCAAATCAGGAGCGAGAATATCAGAATAGTCAACATTGGGTCGTTTCATAAGCTTGGAAAAGTGTTGCTCATTAGTTGTCAATTTGATGTCAACTTGTTTTCGGAGGTTCTGGAGCGCCTTCCCATATATCACATTATTCATAATTTTGTAAGTAGTCCTCTCAAATTCGGTAGTGGCAGTCACATGTTTAGAAGTGTTGTAATCTATATATGGCTTTCACCAAGCCTTTTCTGTGAACCGAGTAGCTTTATGAACTTTTGTAACCACAAGTCCTTGCTGAATATAATACGCAAGATTTCTATGATGACAAACGTATCTTTCCCTATTCATGAGATGGGGCACTAACCTCCGACAATCACCGTGTACGGATTGATGTTCATTTAATGATTTATTAAAAGAAGAGAGCATGCTTTCGGTGATCATTATGTTTTCAGGTGCTAACGGATAGTCGGAATGACTATCATGCAACGTTTTGGGATAGGTCATGTCAATCATGAGCAGATAGCCAGTTGTCGAATCAGCTGGAGCTGATAACACCTTAGATACCACAGTTTCTAGTTCTGCATGTGTTAACCAACGGAAATTATAATATGGAACCGGCATACACAAACACAATCCGTACAGGTTATTTTCATTTAAATATACAATATAGTTTGTATCTATGGAAGGGTCATAATCGGACAACATCAGATTATTAGCCTTAGCGTAACGTTGTGAAACAATAGACACACCTCCTCTTATAGAACTTTCAAACATAATGTACATATCAGGATCTGTAAGCAATTGTAATTTCTCAGATGTCATTCGTCATGCTAATTCCCACGATAAACCTGGAAGAGTCAAGAAATGACATGGGTCTAATCTGTACTGTAATAAACAGATATTTCGAAAGTTTTCAAAACAGTCAGCAATAGACTGGAATCGGTCATGAGATACAAATCGTGGTAGTCACCTAATGCCTTGCAATCAGTTTCTTTCCAAACAGTAAGGGCGTAATTGTAATCATCATCCGTGATGTTGCTATTTTGATGACAAAGACAATTCGTCAAATCATTCGAAGCTGTCAACATATTTGTAGGGATAAATACCCTTTCGTGAGAGGAGACGAGAGGAAGTTGGAAATACATTGTCTAGAACTGAGAAATGTTGTAGCGTTTCGGTCAACGTACTCAAAGATGATGATAAAAATTGATAAGAGTCTAGGAACTGAAACCGGTTGCCAATTCGTAAAGCAGTAAATCGTTCGGGATAACATGAATCCGATCTTTACCAAAGTAAGTTAAGCCCATCGTGATTAGATGAACGTCGTACGACCTTAAATTATGGAAGAAAATGCAAGAACAGACGTGCAACAGACGTGCAAGAACAGACTAGAAGTCAGCATATAATACAAAAGGATGCGGTAATTGGTGTCGTGCCTACTAAATTCCATTGCACTATCTGTTGGCATTTCAACACATTGTGACTTCATTGTTTTACAGATTAGCAAATGATCAGACAACAACTGCTTGGTGGGAAAGGTACACATACAATAAGGACATACTGAAGCACGTCTGTTAGAAGTGAATAATCTGTTAAAATGTCTAATGAGGCAATAATGTTTATCTTCTGCAAGGAGCAACTTTATCTCGAGACAACTAACACGTTTGCTAATAAATATGGGAAATATATTAGAGTCCTCGTATCCGTACATTCAGATGGACAGGTTATTCTGTGTTTCAAACCTAGCAATCTGATCAACTGTGGTTGGAAAGGAAATACCACTTATGTTCAGGTCATTAACATAATTATGGTGTGTAATAATCTACCAGGATTGTGTGCAACAGGGTGTAGGGCGGCGAGAATTGAATACAAAAAACATTAGTGGTCTTTGTACTGGACGTTAACAATAGCTTGTTTAGAGATTAATCTCTTGTCTAGCTTGGCTGTGTAACAGCCTCCAGCGTGTGGTATGTACCTCCCAACATGTACATCAAAGAGTTCAATATTGACAACGACCCAACCTGACCCACGTTTGTGGAATTCATCCAATTGTCGTAAATTTCTCTCAATGATTAATTTGAGTTCGTGTTCAATTTCCAGTGCAGATATTAAACGTCGCGTGTTTTTTCTAATGTAGCTGTTACGCAGCCAAAGAATTTTATCTGTGACAGCCTTGTTAGCACCTCAGTTAATAACGATACAATATGGGGAGTGATGTTGTGTAAATATTGTTGAATGTCCGAGTTAGCGTAGGCTCACTGTAACGTAGCGTGCGCAGAAATTATTAAAAGAGGATGCATCCAAGGTAAATGGTGAAATGACAGGCATTTGTGGGTGTTCTTCGTGACAATGTTCTATCATTGCATCTGTGTCTGAAATAGCCTTGGGCAACTAACGCAAGTAACTAGATGACGTCTTGCATTTCTCCTTAACATATTTGACGTAGTAAACAATAGCCCGCAAGTGTCACACCTATATCGTTCACGATGTGTAGCATGTAGATGATCCAGTGCTGAACGTGTAGTGTACACACATTCGCAAAGGCCACACTTAAATGGACTATGATCAATCTGAAAAACGAAAGAAGGAAACAGTCCCCATAAGTATAATGTGCAAGTATTTATACATAACAAACAAAAATACAACATTACTTCAAAGTCAATGCAAAATTGAATTTACAAAGCGATCTGGCTGTTCGAGTGAAGCGAGTAATAATAATTATAATACTTGCAGAAGTCTGACCCTTGCAACGCATTAGTATGTAATAAATACAATAATGTCCGCATACTTTACTGTCTAAAGTTTGTAAAGGTACTTTATTATAATACCACTTTTTAGTGCAATGTTTCTTCAGGTATTGAAGGATAGAATGTGTTAAAGGCAATAATCCGTAGCTATCAAAGTACTCGCAAGGACCTACCACCACCCAGTGAGATCCTGGCTTTTTACAATCATCTAAATTTATTATGCTCCATCCTCGAGCGGTAGGGAGATGATTTGCAGGGAATGCGCCCAAGAATGTCTTACACCTCCCCTTTAAAATATTGTTAATTTCAGTTGTGTTCATTCAGTAGACAGTACATTATGACGTTCGTCATTTTCCAATAACGCCTCCCTCTCTCAAAACACAATAACGGTCACGTTTTGAGCAAGCGCTTGTGAAAAACGTAATGCCAATCTCACTACACCATTTTTAACGAGAGAAACATGAGTCATGTCATCCGCGCAATGACCGTCTGTCAAATCGAAAAAAAACACACATTTACCATTTGCAAAATTTAAGTACGTAATGTCGTTAGAGGTATAATGAAACGGGATCCCTAACCCCATAAATAACGACATGCAAGCATGGACATAATTATTGTTTGTAAAATCACAAGTTAACGGTTTTCCATTCACAGTTTCACCATCGACGGAGAGCGTTAAAGAAGAAAGATTGTTATGTCCAAAAACGAAGGGATCTTGACTTGTAGTCGCCGTTGTATCGTCGTCGTGTCTGACTAATGCGATCGTTACGCTTGAAGGCACATTGCCATTAAATATGTTATCGATTTAGCCGCTACTCACACCATTGACCAAAGTATGCGTCTTGATTTCAGTTTTTATATAAGGGTATTTTGAGCTCGAAGTAGCAAGAGCACGTGCGTGTGCAAGCAAAATATTAGGTGATTGTGTCACTTTACGGATGTGCAGGGAAGCATCTAAGAATTCTACAATAGGAGCAAGACCAGCTGTCACACCATTCACTGTTAAATACAAATGGAACTCTGACTTGTGAGGAACGAATCGGAACTTGATTTCAGTGTTGTTTAAAATAAGTCTAGGTTGCACAACTAGGTCATAATGTATTCTTCCTAATAATTCGACTTCTCCAATGCTGGCAATACGGCTTCTCCGATCATTAAATAAC
Organism: Lithobius niger; assembly: GCA_023313725.1. NCBI lineage: Eukaryota > Metazoa > Arthropoda > Chilopoda > Lithobiomorpha > Lithobiidae > Lithobius > Lithobius niger. The sequence continues at coordinate 4,221 of JAHWFP010157079.1, read as the reverse complement.
ATAAAAAAAGAAAAATACAGTTGAGTATCTTTAGCTTCCTTCCTGTAACTCAGAAGTGTTTGTAAATAGGCCTTATAACCGTAGTTGCTGTTGGTGCCGGTAGCTAGTTTCCCATTTATGGTAATGTCGACTTGCAAAATCATGGAATGAAGCCAAAGATTCGTAGTGCCAACTTCCATGTTGTCACCAGCCGTCAAGTTAACGCCTGGTGACTTTGAGACCTTCACTTTCAAGTAAAATAATGTTTGTGATAAGTCGACGTAATCTTCTGAACTAGGAACTGTGAAATCCAAAACTTGAGTAGACACAATGTTCGCAATAGGTCTATCTATATTCCACATATTTAGTTTTTTGTATAGAAAGCTGTGTAGGTGCAACGGAAAAATATCTAGAGGGCTAAGCAAGCACTCACACAAAGAGGGATGAATAAGAGCCACCACGAAGAATGATTGTATGTGTGCTCAACATGCATTTTATATACAGCTAGTCCAAACACGTTTTAATATTAGTTTTTTTGCGTTTACAGCCTTTAATTACATGATTTTTTTTTCTTTCATTTTCTTCCTTTTCCTCCTTGGAGTTTAGCAGCACCATCTCCAGCTATCCCTCTGGCCGTCTCTTGCAATCTGTTTACAGCAGCTTTTTAAAAACTTTTTCCAGCAAGCACATCACTACCAATGTTAATGCCTGCACCGAGTGCTTTGCGTCCCAAATACGAACCTATACCTCTCATAAAGGGAAGGCTATCCGTCCTAGGGAGCTTAACATGGAACCAAAACCGTGGCCGCGTTGATCTGTGCGTCCGGAGTAGACGGGGATTCCCCCTCCCGCCTGGTGTATGGGCACCTCTTCATGATGACGAGTGAGAAGGAGGATGATAGTGACAGTATTTATACATAATAGCTTCAACGTCTTGCGCGACAGAAATGTAACACAGAAATAACTCTTCCGTAGATAGAAAATTCGATAGGTCTTCCAGAATCGTCACGGAGATCTATCTCTACATATTTAATCGATAACGTTTGTAATGGAGTCTTCGAAACTCGACATTTGGTACTTTGCCAGTTTCACCTTGAACGGGTGATATCCTCAGCAATGGCACGCGTGAATCTCCCACCACATGAGGCTGAATTATATTACAAAAGATGTGAACAGATTGTATGGTCATGTTGGTTTTCTCTTTTACAGGGAATGTGGTATGAACGGAAGACTCTTCTTTAGACGTTAGGTTAGGAAATTGTTCGGAACGGAAGCCGAATCTTGTAGCTAGTTTAGGACCTAAATTGAGCCTCACGTAATAATCTTCAGTAACGTCGTTATTCACAGAATAAGTACTTTGTACGTTCATCATGTGAAATATTAGGCAACCCATTTTCAGCTACTCGTTTCATATGACTGTTTGGATCTGCATATTCACTGCGAAATGTTTTGATTTCCGTCTTGATTGCAGTCTTTTAAATTGTGCATGCTTTCGTACCATTTCTCACCACGTGTACAGACCAAAATATGGTTCACATCACTCGGGTTTAACAAACTAGCAATGTTTGTTTTTCTTCCGGTGTCAAATAGTTTTCCGCATCAGGCTCCCCCTTTCCCGGCTGTCTGTACTCCAACAATAATAACCCGGCTTCATCTTCGTGACTACGTACGACGATGCCACTGTTTTGGCTGAATGAATTCTGAGCCAACACAACCTCGTAACTGGAATCAAACTCTAGAGACGAGGATAAACACGTTATGTAATGCTGCAAAGTGTTAAAGTGTTAAAGTGTTATCAGGAAATGTGTCCATGCTACTATTAGACGGTAGAGTAAGCCATAGAGTGACCATTGGACCTTGATCGCAAGCTTCGTTTTGGCCGATTCCAGTCGATGATGATGATCTATGCATGGTTCCTGCTGCACGAAGGTTGAAGGACCACAACAGAATTCAATATTAACTAAATTTGCAGGTAATTCGGGCACATTAACTGCTTTTTTTATGCTTTTTCGGACATTCGCTTTCATATTACGCTTGGTAACCACAGCAGTGCATTATACGGGAAGGGTCTTTTTTAGGCATAACGTGCACATGGTTGCTGGTTTAGTACCACTGGAAGTATTGTTACACCATTACGCTGATCTCTGAAACGTGAAAAAAGTTTAGAAACTTACCTTCATCGATAAAAACCTTACGAGTTTTAGTGTCAACAGCACTAATTTATTTGTTTTGAATGGTCAATTGTTAAAACTTTTATTAGCATAAAAGTAACATACCTCATAATTAAAATTAATTGTTTTGCTATGATAATGGTTGTTAAAGCAGGCTTAATTGGCCATACCAGATATGTCGATACGTCATCAATTACAGTGTGCGAAAGTAATAGTAGCCTCTGGTTGCTGCTATGCCAGGCTGTTTTAGTGAAAAGAGTTGTTCTATCTAGAAGCCTGCCTGACCGGCTAATTACAAAGATGCTGCCGGTATGAAAAATGTGAAAAATTGCCAGTGGTAAAATAAAAGGGGAAAATGTAAAAAAACATGAATGTTGTGTGACAAATAAGGGACAACGCATTATCGATATACAAAAAAATCAAATTATCCGTCTTCATTTTGGGTTGTTGTTAGGACACGGAAAAAAATTGATTGGTTTATTACCGGAATTGCTTTGAATTCGCGTTCGCTCTCTTGAGTGAAGCTACAGAGAAATTACAATAGTTGCTGAAAAAGAAAATGTATTAAAGAATTGTGAAACTGGTGTGTATATGAAAACGAAGAAATCGTGATACAATAATGAAAAGTAGGTATGTGAGAAAACTAAAAAGCAGGTATGTGAAAAAAAAATGAAAAGCGGCTATGTAAAAATGTGAAAATAAATGAAAAGTTGGAATGTGAGAAAACGTGAAAAAAAGCTGGTGCTCCCGGTAGCACCCTGGGATAATAAAGGTGCTCGGTTATGCTCGGCATCACTGATTGGCTCGGTTATGCTCGGTGTGCTCGGCTCAGGATCGGCTCGGCAGTAAAAAAATGTGCTCGGTACAGCCTTATTAATTAGCACCAAATAAACCTCTGATAGCGTTGATAGTAGGTCCTCCTAACGCACCCAAGATGGGACCGAGTAGAGCACCGAGGAACCCTCCAGATTGGTGTTTAGATATATGGTGATGTTTCTTCTTTTGGGAACAGGGTTTAGTTGATAACGTTATCAATGTTTTCTTGTATTTCTTCAACTGGCTTTTCTGTGACACGCTTAGTGGTACACGACCTTTGAGAAGATTCAGGGAACAGAGACAAATAATATCTTAAATTTTCGGACACTCCAGTAGAGTTTTCTTCACTTGTGTTTTGATTTTCTTCAAATGTAAAAACGCCAATACAGGTATATAGTCCTGGACCGTTTGCATTAGCATACCTTTGGGTGCAAAGACTATCATAGGATTCTTAAATATATTGGAATGAAAGCGTTAATGTTACGGAGTAGCTGGGTGTAAATCAATAAATAAAAAATCGAACGGTTCTTTTGTCGCTTCCTTGCATACACGTAACATAAATTTCGCTCCAACAGATAGCTGGTTTCCAAAATATTTAATTTGATTTTGATCCCGGCAGGATTTAAACAAAGCAAAATATTGTGTATTTAAAGAGGCAGTCCTGAGTGATTTCTAAAAAATGTTATGCACTACACAAACTAGTGAAATTCTTCTGTGATGAGTTCCTTTCATCGTGTTATCGTTCAATAACGATTCAGGAATCGGATGTATGACGTCATCACAAATTAACACACAATTCTGAGGAACAGAGTCATATATTTCTCGTGTAAAACCTTCTTGAAAAGAAATGGGCACAGGACTGTGAACTTTTAGTTCATCAAATTTAGTTTGATATTCGCCGCAACAATAAACTATCAATGTCGGACTCGGATTAATGATTTCTTGAGAACGCTGTATTAACTGAACGATGGCTGATGTCTTACCAGCAAATGTAGGACCAGAAAAAATATAATTACTGGGATGTAACAACCTCATATCCATACTAAATGCTGTTCTCCCACACACCTCATTTATATAGACAAATTGTATAAGTTTTTACTTAATGAATGCTAGGCAAGTCATATAAGTCTTTTTTGTAATATATATCCATACAAATTTAAGGAGAATAAAAAGCTAATGACTCGAGTTGGGTTAAAAAATATGGATGTAAACTAATTTACGTTACCTTTCCCACTAAGTAAACGTGATAAGTCCA
>JAHWFP010157078.1:28780-42430 GCA_023313725.1 Lithobius niger | reverse complement strand
TTGCAGGAATTCAGTACAAAAATGAAAGAAGTAGGAAGGAGCGATCGGGGGGCGGGGGAGGAATATAGGTGGACGAGGAATATAGGTGGACGGGGAATAGAGGTGGAGGGAGAGGCCAACCTACTGCAGAGCAAAGACAGTGCCAAAAAAGATGCAGTGCCAAAAAAGATAGACCAGCCCACAGGACGTGAAATACGCCGTCTGCTCCCGGGTTATGGAAATTAATGAAGGATGGTGGAATGAATCACGTGATGCATGCATTGAGTGAGCGAAGCCATTTTGGCACAATTACCCATCTTCAATAACCTGAATTATTTTAATTACACATTTGACGTTTATGGGGGTAGCTGTATTCCTAGATTAGCCAGTCTTCATGACGGCCTTTACAACTAGTTCTTTGTAAAACTGCAGTGCATTAAAACTTAACAGCAAACAAACTAAAAATATGTTTCTGAGGAACACTAAGTAGTTATGGGCCTCCGTCAAGGTTCGGTATACAGTGCAAGACGGGCGGTAAGTGTGGGGCGGTTTGAGAATGTATTCAACCTAGTAACAGAGAGCGAGAGAGAGTTAGCTGTCACAGTCGCCCGTCCTACAACCTCCACGTACGTTAGTAAGCAACAAACCCCGACACACACGTAGACACGCACCACCAACAAAATCAGCCTAAGGCCACGCTCCAGCAAGTCCTCCCTTGGGGGAAGAAGGTTTCCCCACCAACGGGGCTTCTACTGTCGACGATAAATAAACATGAAAGGCCGCCATTATTGGTTCTCTTCATTCTCGTTTTGCACGCGAGCGAGCGAGAGTAGAACGAGAAGGCACGAGAATTGTAGAACAAAAAAAAAACCGTGAGATGTTCTCCGTCTCACTGGGGAGAGTAGTAAAGCAGATTAGAAAACAGCAAAGCTGACAAGGGGGGTCTGCGCGTTCTTTGTGCAATTTTAAACACAGACAGACCATCACTTGCATCTTTGAGATGATTGTATAATGAGTTTAAAAATGATGATTGCTCCGCCATAATGCGGGCAGCCCGGATAATGGCGACTTAAAAATGCGGGCGTATTCTCAACGCCAGTGGGAATTTGGTAACTCGATTACGGTAAGTACGTAGGTACGCCGTTTCAAAAATTTTTTAAAGGAGTAACTTTTTTAATTCTGGGAAAAGAAAAGTTTGTCGGTTAAATTCGACGCAACGTGGGTAGCTTAATGTTGAGGAAGAAATTAGGCTGATTTTTGAAGAGAATGTCTTGTTTCGAAGAATAATTTATGATGAACCAACCATTTTGAAACGTCCTGCGAAAAATGTTATCCAGCTATCAGGGTGGTCTAGCAGTAGGAAGTCAGTGAGTGAAAAATTGCATCAGAAATGGAAGATGCTTGTAAAACAAGTTAGCAGAAAAATGACGTAACCCCGGGGCAGGCCAATAGGCAGGGGCGAGATCGCAGGGGACGGACGAAGGTCCACAGTTTCAGAGGTCCCTTAGGTCCCCGATTTAAACACAAAAGCGACCTCGAAGGTCCCGAAAGTGAGGACAAAAATGTACAAAACCTAACTTAAGGTCTCGAAATTGAAGGCGAAAGCATCCCTTACGGCCCCAAAATTGAGGCCACAAATGCCCCTAAGGTCCCACATTTAAGGACAAAAGCGAACGTAAGATCTCAAAACTGAGGTCAAATGTGTAACTTTAAGGTCTCGGATTTAACAACAAAAGTGACCTTAAGGGCTCGAAATTGTTGGCAAAAGTGTCTCTCAAGGTCCCAAATTAAGGACAAAAATGCCACTAACATCCTCGATTTAAGGTCAAACGCGACCACCAGGTCTCGAAACTGAGGGCAAAAGTGTCTCTTAAGGTCCTGAACGCGAGGACAAAAATGCCCCTAAGGATAAAGACAAAGTGACCTTAAGATCTCGAAATATAGGGCGAAAAGTGTCTCTCAAAGTCCCGAAAGTGAGGACAAAAATATCCCTAAGGTCCGTGATTTAAGCACAAAATCGACCTGAGATCTCGAAATTGAGAGGGAAGGTGTCACTTAAGGTTTTGAAAGTGAGGACAAAATCCCAGTAAGGTCCCCGATCTAAGGTGAAAACTTTAAAACTTAGTAACTATTTTTCAACTTCGAAAAATACTGCCTCCAGCAGAGAAGAGAACACTTCACCTTGACCCCTCCCTACTTGCTGTGCAGTCTTTATTCAATAAAGATGCCAGTGTATGGGCTTTCTAGTACGTGTGGGAGCTGCCCCAATGCCAACCCCACAGTTAAGGGACTTGCTTGAAAATGTCCCGTGGTGCTTGTCAAGGGGTTGCGGGAATTCCAAATTAACCTCTAGATTAACCTTAAGCTAGATTTGCTATTTATCATTATTAAAAGTACATTCCTCCCAACGCCATTTTTCTAGATCCTCCACATCAAGTACGGTCCCCAAAGGTCTATTTACTTACCGTTAGCCTTTCCCTTGGTAAAAATCCGTTTTAAAATGTGGCGTCTAGGAGATTTTCTGTTGAATAATTGTTAACTATATTTACTGTATCCTACACGTATATGATCCTTTGCGCACCTACAATGTCCTTGAAGTTTCATCTGTGTGTTCACATGTACTAATTTTAACTGTTTGCTAATAATTACTATGAAATCAAAAATCAAAAAGACTAATGCGGTAAAAATTAAAATTATTTATGCCAATAGATCGCCGAAGAAAAATTATTAATATGCTAGCCTAAAAAATTATAGAGCGTGATTTTACAATACGAAAATCATTCCGTTTTGTGACGACACATTCTTTAAGTTGATGAATTTTCGTGTACTATTCCCAAACCCAACTGAGAACGCAGCTACTGTCTCAGTTGACATTGGCGGTGATAAATGCGTGGATGGCGATCTGCGCGTGGCTGTTATACGGTAAGGCAGGAGGAAAGTTATTAGGCAGGCCGGGTGTCCCTTTAATACCTTCTGAGAACCAGATGTTGTATCGACGAGGGTTGACGCAACCAATCGCCAGTTGCGCTTGGTCCCCGTCAACCTTTCATATCCTGTGGTGCTGGGTCTGATGACTTTGGCTGTGGACTTCCAACATCAAGCCTGTATTACAATGATTACTAATTACCACCTTGTAACAATTGTAACCTATACTGTATGTTTTTCTACTGCCATTGTTGTCGTTGCCTAGAACGTGGGGCCAGATGGGTCTCCTGGTTACCAACTTGATACCTGCCGAACTAAGATGTCTTCCTCGGCGAGTCTTTCGGCTAGTCCATTAGAATTCTTACCATTTCCCCCGGACTAATTGTACCCCAAGCCTTTTTCTTGTCTTGGCCTTTGCTGGCTGCCGTCCCTGGCTATATGGTGGGCGAGCTCTGAACATCTACATGACCATTAAAACCTGAACCGCTAAAGATGGAGTCAGCCCATTTCTTCCTTAGGCCTAAGCACCATCCTTTACATCTCCCAATGTGTCGGCTAGTTTCACCACTTAACATCCGTCGACACAATGTTTCCTTAAGTAATTACCCATTTGATTCAAAACTCGCTGCTGCTTTGCAATTCTCTTTGTCACTCTATTTTCCGGAGCCTGTTGTTGCATAGTAAAGCAGGTTGTTTCTTTGATTAAAGTTACATGCCTCCAACTTGACCCTCCTGTATGGCTCACTTTTGCAACATTAGTTCAAACGCGTGGAAATGTTGAAAATTCATACATTTTCCCATTTTTCCCCACGCGAGAAAACGTTTTGCTACACTCACTCTAATCTATTCGTGTAGGATGGATACAAATAGTGCAAAGGAACGTCCTTTTAACTACCATTTTGGCGCTTAAACCTGTTATTGCTTACCAAAACAGGTTGTTGCTTTGAAGTAATCATCTCTCGCTGTATTCGGTAGCCTGTTGTCGCATAGTAAAACAGGTTGTCGCTTTGATTAACTATCATTCTACACTCCGAAACCTGTTGTCCTTGGCAAAACAGGCTTCTGTCTGAAGTAACCATCTCCATGTTTTGAGGTCTATTCTTCCTAAGCAACACTGGGCTCTTCATTTGAGAAACTATCATTCTATACTCTGAAAGCTTAGCAAAACAGGTTGCTGCTTTGAGAAACTGATATTCTGTAACATGAAACCTGATGTTGTTGGGGAAACAGGTTATTGCTTCGATTAACTATCATGCTACTATGCTCCGAAACTTGTTCATTGTTGGCAAAACAGGCTGTTGCTTGGAGTAACCATCTCCATGTTGAAAAGCCTATTTTTCTTAATCAACACAGGTTCTTCATTTGAGAAACTATCATTCTATACTCTGAAAGCTTAGAAAACGGGTTGCCACTTTGAGAAACCGAAATTCTATACCATGAAACCTGATGTTGTTGGGAAACAGGTTGTTGCTTTCATTTACCATCTCTCGACATTCTGAAACCTGCTGGGCCTAACAACTCAGTTTGTTGCTTAAAGAAACTATCATTCTATACTCTGAAACCTTTGCAAAACTAGCTCTCTATATTATGAGACCTGATGTGTTTTGAGTAAGTAGCTTTGTGTACTGTGAAACGTATTGTTGTTTTGAGTAACCAGCTCTCTATACTATGAAACCTGTTGTTGCTTTGAGTAACTAGCTCGCTATACAATGAAACCGCTTGTTGTTTTGAGTAGCTAGTTCTCTATCCTATGAACTTGCTGTTATTTTTAGCAACTAGCTCTCTATACTATGAAACTTCTTGTCATTTTGAGTAACGATTTTTCTATTGTACGAAACCTGTTGCTGTAGGATGGTAACTAGTTCTCTATTCTATGAAAACTGTTGTTGCTTTGAGTGACTAGCTCTCTATACTACGACACATGTTGGTTTTTTTTTAGTATCTTCCTCTCCATACTATGAAACACTTGTTTTTTACTAACTAGTTCTCCATCCTATGAAACCTGTTGTTTTGAGTAACTAGCTTTCTATACTACGAAACCTGTTGTTAAACTTTGAGTAACTAGTTCTCCATACTATGAAACCTGTTATTTTGAGTAATTAACTCTCTATGCCATGAACCTGTTGTTGTTTTGAGTAACTAGTTCGCTATACTATGAAACATGTTGTTTTGAGTAACTATAGGTCTCTGTACTACGAGACCCGTTGTTATTTTGAGTAACCAGCTCTATATACTATGAAACCCATTGTTGTTTTGAGTAACTAGCTTTCTACACTATGAATCCTGTTGTTGTTTTGACTAACCAGTTCTGTATACTACGAAACCTATTGTTGTTTTGAGTAACCAGCTCTCTAAACTATGAAACCTGTTATTGTTTTAAATAACTAGATCTCTATACTATAAAACCTGTTGTTGTTTTGAGTAACGAGCTCTCTACACTATGAAACCTATTGTTGTTTTGAGTTACTAGTTCTTAGTACTCCGTGACCTATTATTGCTTTAGAGTAACGAGTCCTCCGTATACTCTGAAATCCGCTGTTGCTTTGGGGGACTATCCATATTTGGAAATAACTTCTTGCTTATTAGCAGAATAAGATTTTTTTTTTACTAAACTTTCAAATCAAATGATGATTGACCAAATTGGTTACTGTGGGGAAACAGCCATACCTTATTCTGAAGCCAGGTCTTGAGTTGAGAAACTTTAGCCTGAAATCTGTTGTTGCTAGGAGAGATGGGTGATTTTGATGAATTTCTGGCTTCATCTACACCAGGAATGTCCTCGGCTGAATGTAGATGAGGGCACGATCCCGAATTAACGAGAGGAGTTAGCTTACCCAATCACGTCATTTACTAGAAGTCATCAATTAACGCATTGTGGAACCGTCTGTTAAGTTTGGTCGGAAAGAGCTATAGTTTGTTCCACATTATGTTTTCAGAAAACTGACTGGATGACGACTCGTTTTCTAGCACTAAGAGCGCAAAAACTGTGATATCACACTTGTAGACTCAACATAGTTACTGTTAGAGTTTACAAATGGGATGTTTACGGATTTTTTTGCACTTGTAGTGGAAGAATATGTGGCGTCCTACAGTCAGTTTTCTGAAAACATAATGTGGAACAAAGTATAAGTATAGTCCAAGAGCAATTCTTCCTTCCTTTTTTCTCCTATCACAGCAATTACATACAATAGAGCAGCGTCATGTGACGTCATATTGGCTACAAGAGAGATGGCTGCAAGGGGCACTAGATTAAAATGGAGGGTTAAACAACGGCACTTCTAGTCAAGGCAGTGCTTTGAGAGCGGATTTTCATAGGCTTAAAAAAACGTTGTTTTCTCCAATCTCTTAGGCTGCGAACTTGTAATCGGAAAATAAAGATTCCACTTGCTTAAAAATGTCAGCTGTTGCCAACAAATCGACCAAAATCGCGCATTATAGACCTAAGAAATCCACTCTTAACAGCATTGTCTTCAGTAAGACGCCATTCTTTTCCCCCTCCGGTGACCCTTGCAGCTATCCCAGTTACTGGCTCCAGCATAGAGTTATATACACTAATACAACGTTGTGTCACTGCCCTACATGAAGTCTCCTATGACATGTTATTTAACCATCAAGACTTGAAGAAGAAGTGGCGGCAGAGTTGTTTTGGGAGCGAAATTGTTTGGTTTGAATATCTCCCAGGCTTCGATGTGACAACAAACTCCACCGTAATTTGACTGCAAGGCTTCAAACGCTTTTTTTTCTTTATCCCCGTATCGACATCTGTCGGTTTGGGCTGGGAGAAAAAGAAAAAAAAAACCGGTTTTTATTCGCTTCATTTTGTTTGGTCGACCTGTCTTCTTGTCTACCGTTCCATCTTGTCTATGTGGAGAGATGCACGGCTCGTGCCAAAAAACACACACAATCCGTTTGACAGTTAAATTCCATTTGTCATTCAGACTTGCCAAATCGACGATGGTCTGAATTTTCCAAAGTGGCAGGACAACATAGTCAGGATTTCTCGCCAGGTGCAATTCGATTGTTTCCAATTGTGCGACAGTTTGCGGGAAAACGACAGAGATTGATTTGTCGTTATTTAAAGGGTGAGGATCACAAGGGGGGATTTAGAAGCAGGGCGTGTATGTGTACAAACAATTGTAAGAAAACAGTAACGTTTTCTGAGGCAAATAATATCCGCGTGAAAGCTCGTGAGGAACGAATCACTTTTTGATGTTATGCAAGACAAAGTTTCAAACGAACGACGACACTAATGTACCATATTTTACCACGGTACCGAATTTCGCAACAAGTTGCCTGTTAAACATCAAAGAGTCGACTAACTTACACACGTTTCAGAAACGTCTGTTTGGGTGGTTGATCAACCTGGGGCGTTGGACAAACGTCTAACTGGAAAATCGTATAATGGGATAATATTATTATCTAATATCTGCATAAATAAAAATCGTATAAACGGAATAACGTATAATGGATAATCGTATAATGGATAAACGTCAAACTGGATAAACGTCTAAACTGCGGTTTCTGATGTTATATGTATACCCGCAACGAGCGTGGCAGCGCGAGCGAGGCAGGGACATTAGATGATTTTCCATTATACGAATTTCCAGTTAGACGATTTTCCATTATACGAATTTCCAGTTAGACGATTTTCCTTTATACGTATATCCTGTTAGACGACTTTTTGTTACTGTTAAACGGTATACGTTCTTCCAATTATGCGATTTTCCAGTTAGACGATTATCCCTCGCCCCGCTAACAGAGATGGCTTGGGCGGCATGTTTAGCAGAGTTAGATGAACGTTCCGTAATTTCTCTTGCAAATTTGGCTGTTTTGAAGCTTTTTTTGTGCCTTTTTCGTTTTGCGTACCATTGTTAAGTATTATCCACCTGAAACCAAACCCGGTAAAAGAGAAAATGCCACGTAGTGATATCATTTAACCTGGGAAAGGCCACCAAGGTTAATCTTATTAGCCAAGTTAATCGCACCAAATAATACTTTGGACGTTAAATGAAAACTTGGGAGATTGCCACCACGAGCAGAAATGTTGTAGTTTTCATTTAACTTTTGAAATATTACTTGGTGCGATTAACTTGGATAATAAGATTAACCTTGGCGGACTTTTCCTGGTTGAATGATATCACTACCTTCAAAGGTGGACTCTTTTTGGAAACTTGGCGGTTCTCTTATACCAGTATGACTTTGGGTGGATTTCACAACTTCCGTAGACTGAACGTACAAAACGTCACAACGTCTTATCTTCGTCGCTATTTTTTCTGGAGGAATTTTATGCTATGAATTTTCGTATTGGTAATTTTCATATGTCACTGCCCAATTAGCCGTTACATCAGCCAAATTGATACGGTTTGGTTTATTGTTATGTCCGTGCTTCAGATGCTTCCCAAAGCGATCTAGCCTATCCCCAGGATCGTAGCTCGTCTCGCTAGGCCACTATTGAAAGTCTCTTCAATCCCATTTTTTGTGTACACTGGCTAACAAACGCTGATTTTTGTTTGCTTCGCTCACTCAGTTAGCGCGTCCCTCCCCCCTTCAGCAGGTTTTTTTTTATCCCCGCATCTTCCTTTAGATATTCCATAATTTACAAAGATTTCGCTTTGTGTACCACCGTTAAGCATTAAACTACGTTTTGTTTGTTTTTACTTTCCTAAAGTTGTTCGTAGAGAATAGACTTGTATAATTATTTTATCTCTCTTCTTGATGTATGGTGATTTTATCTCCATCTTTATATATCGTACGCTTAGTTGGGATGCACTTAGCAAAATCACCAGCATGCATTAAAATGAAAAGAGGCCGAGGGCGATAATCAGTAACACACGAAATATAGCTTCAATAATGCTGGCTCTTAGACCCGAGTCCAGCAGTGCCCTGTAACAATCAGCGAGGGCGAGCGGGTTCATTCTTGGCACGGTAGCAAAGAAAAAGGGCGAGCAGTCGCCAACCAAGGGAATCAAAGGGACAACCACACATTGCTTCAACAATCCTGGCGATTACAGCCCAGTTGAATAGTTTCAAAGTTGGTCGAGTAACAATCACTGCATGCACTATCGTTGTTGCTGGCTTATCGCTCTTGGTATCAAATGGAGAAACAGGCAATTCAGCCACACTGAGAATAAGCGGGGAGTGCAGGTCTAGAAGAGGACAATACTAACTGCAATGAGTAGGTACCAGCGGGAGAGAGGGCAGGGAAAGAAAGAGTACGGGAGGGGGGGGGGGGGTTGTTGGCTGTTAGGCCTTTGTGTATTGTTGTTATTCCCCTCGTTTTTAGAATTAAATTCCCAAGTGGTGGATTTCCTCCTAATATCAGTCTTTCTCAGACTTTTTGACTCTCTCCAAGGTGGGACGTGTTCAGGTCACAGTAATTTTAGGCCTGTCGGACATTACTGAATAAGGCCTAATGCCTGAATAATTTGACGTTCGATCTGTTTCTGATGCAAGCACCCGGCGGCCTTATGTAAGTGTTTATACGAATACGATTATAATAATCGTCTTACTGAATGATTTAAGATGTTGCAACCATGGAATTAATTGAGGTGGCAGTATTTCTAGTATCGAGCAAGGGTTAGGATCGTTAATGCAATGCAGGTTAATACATAGGAGATTGGCAATAGTACGAGAATTAATTACATTTTGTCTACCCCCAGTGCAATAATGAAATGTGCGTAAGTGAATAAAAGCAAATGGACTTTATGCCCGTATTGAATTATTCTGGTGTGACACGCAGCTTGAATGGTTTCTCGTAGCCGGACCTATCCCATCGGCGTTAAGCGGCCGCTGAACTAAAACTTTTATTATAGTTAGGAAAATATTCAGTAGTCCGTGGGAAACGCAACATCACGCTTTCCTGGAATTTGAATTAGTTTGGTGCGACGATAGACTACCACGAGGTTGATTTGATTGTCTGATTTACATAACTAATAGTTAGCGTGAGTTATACAGGGTGATCAGTTAAGTTGTGACCCAGGTTGATATAGCTAATGTACCACTGAACGATACGTTATGAGACCCGGGTGATATGATGAGGCCAAGAGGGGGCCATTGACTGGACAGGAAATGGATGACCTTGCCAAATGTTATCAAGGTCATCACAACTGCTAACTTCTAAAAAATACATCACACACCATGTGTATAAATTAGGAATATGTAGGTAACAAAGAGACATTACCAATGCAAAAAAACAGAACAAAAATCGGACGAGATTTGCAGAACTATGACGTAGGTAAAATGCATGGCTACTTTCGACCCCTAAATGGCGTTCCATTCAAACACTCCGTGGTGCAAGGAAGCATTGCCTACTTTCAGGGGTCGAAAGTAACCATGTTACGTACGTCGTACGTCCTGCTAATTTGGTCCGATTTTTGTTTTGTTTTTTGCATTGGTAATATCTCTTTGTTCCCTACATATTCCTAATTTATATTCATGGTGTGTGATGTATATTTATGAAATTAGCAGTTGAATGATCTTGATAACATTTGGCAAGGTCATCCATTTTTTTTTTTTTTGTCCAATCAGTGGTCTCTCTTGGCCTCATCACATCACCCGGGTCTCATAACATATCGTTCAGTATCCCTTTAGCTATCAACCTGGATCACAACTTAACTGATCACCCTGTATAATACCAATTAATAAACTTTTTATATCGAAAGTCTTTAGACCTTCTGACAAGCAATGTCGTCACGCCGAGGAATCGGAAAAAAACAACTTTGATGTGGTATGGCTGCAGCGCTGCGCTGTTCGGCGAGTTTCAGAATATGCTCAGTGTTTGCTGCGCTCTCTTCTTTAATCTATAACCTTGGTGTGTAGATGATAGGGTAAGAGGAGAGCGACAATGTTGCCAACTTACAATGTGTAATGAATAAAAAGGAGTTTGGATCGTCTAGAGACCTAGAACCGTTTTACCCGCTTTTTAAGGATTTATGAACTGCAGTGGAAAATTTAAAACGAATTTAAAACTCGTGGAAGATTCACACAGATTGACTGACTGAAGACAACACAGGATGAAAATCTCCATTGTGAATTCACATGTATGGTAGGCGTCACTAAACAAAAGAGATGAAATGTATATGTATATGGGTGCCCGAAAATAATGTGACTGCTAAGAAAATTTAATAAAAATCAGTGGACGCAGATAGAAACAAGCTGTTTTCACTACTTTGTATATATATATATATATATAGACTCAAGTTGTTTTTGTTTTTTTTTGTTTCTTTTCTCGTAGCGTCGTACTTACGAACGAACGCGTTAACAGAGGGCGCATCAGTCGTGATAGAATCCAAAATGGCGTCCCCCATAGAAAAAAACACAGTGCGTTGTGTGGTTGGCCGAATCAACGTCGCTCATAAGTGTTCAAGACTTGCTGAACAATTCATTACTTTTTTTGCCGCTTCCGGGTTTCAAGTTACTGAACCTTACTCCCCTTTCATTTTTGCCCAAGGAAAAACAGGGTTCAGACAATTATTAAATCGACAATTTCCCTGACATTTCCAGGTTCTCAAGGTGCATCCAATGGCAATTTCCAGGTGTTCACAAGATGTTTAGCTAGGGAAACACGCAGCAGCCAATGTTTTTATTAATATTTGTACGAAAATAATCCAACATTCCAGAAAAGAGCTGTTCAGAGACTAATCCAGACGGGCCTAAACGCATTTTCGTCACAGATATTGGTACTAGCTAAGATTTGGTTTCTTTAAGAAGTACCTAACATACCTGAACATATTTTATCTTTTAATTAATTTTGACGAGCCTTATGTCAGCTGAAGCAATTAATGAACATTACCAGATTTTTTTAGAAAAGAAGAAATCTGGTAAAGGGAGGTGCCAGCTCGGGGATTCGATCCGAGAACCCTCCGATCATCGTCGGGGCCGAAAGATTGTCCAGAATTAGCCAGAATACATCCCATAGCCGCTGAAGGAGCATGGTAGCCTCTCACGCTACCCTGGCCGGCAGTCCTGGGTACAGCACAAATTAAAATATTTGCTACTAGCCTAGGATTTTGTTTCTGGTCTGCTAATTCAATGGAACTTACGCATCAGACACAGACATTTTAAAATGTCCCTGTCTTTTTTCAGATTTTCCACAAAAAATATCTTGTTTTCCCTGAAATTTTCCTGAGCGTTTGGCTCTATGACCCCAGAGGCACTTTTCGTAGCACTACGGAAGGTACGGAAAATCGGTCTTCTCATTTCCCTGAGATTTCTAGGTTCTACAGGTTTATCCAGGTTTTTTTCTGAACCCTGAAAATTTCAGAACCCTCTTTTACCCTTCCACATTATTACCACTGCCGTATTTGCCCCCATAGCTCTTGAATTCACTTCTTAAAGAACTTTCCGTTTGCCCCCGTGTTGTGAAAAACTCACATGCATCCACATCGAAATTTTTGCAGAATCCTTAACCCTCCTCTTCTTCCCCCCCCCCCCCCTCCCCTTCCGGACACCACAGCCTTTAAGACCGATACTGTAGCTCTGTTCCCTAATGTTTGGCAAGGACTGATCATGGATAACGTCACTCAGGAATGTGATGACGATCCTCGGCTGGTTTTTCAAACACCATCTTTATCGCCAACTTGTTGAACGAATCTTGAAATTCTTGTTTAATTCTCTACGTTTGCTTGTTTGTCTATATTTACCAGATTTTACTTTCAACGTAAGATCCTGGGGGCACTCCCCCCCCCCCCTTTGCCTTCCCTAGGGTACGCCACTTTCCATTACAATGGTGGTATTTCTAACAAATAAATACAGATGCAAACCTATTTACGTTCAATTTCCCGCTCAGGCAGTCTGACATACAAGTCCAAAAGGCAACGTAAATAGGTTTGCATCTGTATTTATTTGACTCTTGAGCCGTCGGCTTTCCGTCCTGTTTAAGTCTTGTTTCACGTTTAAATTGTGTTCCAATCGTTTACTTGGAGGATGGCGCGGCAAATAAGCGTCCGTCCAGTGGCGATTGGAAAGTGTATGTTTAAATGCTGCCTATATGGACGTTTCCTTTTGGCCGTGTCAGTATGGCTCAGCGGTAGGACCTCGGACTTTGGTTTCAAAGGTTGTGGATTCGTAAGCTCAGAGTCCAAAAGGCAACGTAAATAAGTTTGCATCTGCATTTATTTGACTCTTGAGCCGTTGGCTTTCCGTCCTGTTTTGGGTATTTCTAACAGGTGGTAATTCTCAAACGACCTCTGGGAGTTGGCAACTTGTAGGGTTATTGCCATGTGGATACCAATAACCCTACATTGCTGCCTAGGTATCTGGCTTTGGAACTAGCTAAGGACTGAATATATTCCGCATGCATACTGAAAGCCCATCCTATGAAGTCTTCCTTCATTTTCTTACTACGTGCAGCTTCTTCCGGCAGCGATCTCGACTATCAAATTAAGTCTCACTACTTTAAAACATTCAAAATCTTACCCTCCCCTCCCTTCGTTCGTCTCCAAAGCTCTATAAAGTCTGAACAGCGGAACGATTAATGAAGTCTCGGCCTAATTGTCTTTCCATCATAAGAGGTAACAGATGGCACCCCATCCTTCGCCGGAAATGCCATCATTCATATGCGCGGGCACGCGGGAACTCGACGCCACCAGACGTGAAGTGGATCCTTGAGGTCTTCGTCGAAAACACTGAATGCACCGCCGAAAGAGGATAACGAGACGAAAGAAAAAGCAAGGATAAAAAACAATCTATAAGACACTCCATAAAACACAGAGCTGTCATAATATATGATAATAAATTTTGCCGCAG
>JAHWFP010157078.1:583-17929 GCA_023313725.1 Lithobius niger | reverse complement strand
ATTCCCTGAATTTTCCTTGAATTTTCCAGACTTGATAAATTCCCTGATTTTTCCCTGAATTTTCCATTTTTGATAAATTTCCTAACTTTTCAGGTTTTCCAGGCAGAACGCCACCTTGAACTGGGAACTCGAACCCCGGACTCCTTGCTTACAATGAGAAAGGTTGAATTTCTACTAAGCTCGGCTGGAGCCTGTACTCAGGGTGTGTGTTCGTAGTGAAGTGATTAAGGCACTCAGATAGTAAGGAAGCACTCATTGAGAAAGGTTGACCAACTAACCTACGCTGGAGTCGGTAGCCAGGGTTCGCCCCGGTACCTCAGTGGTTAGAGCTCACGGCTAGTAAGCGAGAACTCCTGGGTTCGAATCCCAGTCGGGGCAGTTGTCTTTTTCATCTTTCTCAGATGAGTGTATCTTGTAGTGTATCACAAGGTCAGTCTTAAATGCGGACTGTCTGCTTCGTAGACCTTTGACCTTTGTCATTTACTCTTTATTTAAAATTTATGCAGTTTGTTCATCCATGGACTTAATTTCAGTAGGGATAACACAATTCCAGTTTGCCCGATTCGAGTCAATTACGTTACGGTCGAGCGAGCGAGAGGCTACCTCGCTCAGTTCCATTAAATCAGTTAACGTCAATTTCACGAGTCAAATTAAGACCAGTTCAGACAATTTGGATTGAAATCAATCCAAATTGAGATCGAGATCAATCCAAATTGCGATCGATTCAAACAATTAGGATATTAATTATACCAAGAGCAATCCTAAAGGACTCGGTCAATAATATTTAAGAACAGATGAAAATATTTCTATTACCTTTGGGCTTAACTGTCAGCCTGATGAAGAAAGTCAATTCCGGACCTTTGAAAACAAAGGTTGGAGATCTATAATAACTATTTTTATTGCAATACGATACTTACATTGTACGCTCGAAGCTGTTCGAAGACAGCTTGTATGAGCTTCAAAAAATACATCATGTTCATTGTTATTTAATCATTCAACATGTCACCCTATAGCTTACAGTTATACACAAATTTTAAACAATATTCAATGTCTCATCATCTTATATTTATTCTATCATTATATAATTTATATGCTTATTTACTGAAAACATTGTTTTAGACAAATTTCATCTTTTAAGTTCACCTTTAAATCTTTTATTGTGCAATAATTCATGAGTTTATCTGACATTTTATTGAAAATAATAATAATAATAATAATAATAATATAATAATATACTGGTTTTCCACATATTACGTGGAGGGGGAAGAGAAGGGCACGGAGCCGGTAATATACCCCTCAGCCGCCGCCGTTTGCCACCGCGCCGCATTTTAGCCGATATTTCTGTTAAGCCTGTTGAAAATGACAAAGTAATGCGGCTGAGGGGTATAGCCGCTAATCCCGTTCCGTTTGGTCGCCCCACCTACTAAAAGACGTCGACCTGTAGAATAAGTCTAACGTAGGTACGCGAAGTAATTTTTTTCCTACAACACGGAATGATCAGAATACCACAAGTTGAACAACTGGTGCTTTTGGCGTAACTAGTAAGTATGTCATAGGGAGGGCTGAAAAATAAAATGTTCGAAATTCATAATGTCATAGTGCGGAAAAGTTGCCTATTAGCATCGCTACCACTATTAGCATCACTACCACTCACAAAAAATTTTTAGTAGTTCTGAGGTCACGGCTTAGGTTGCCATAAGGGCCTTGAAGCTTAACATTGTACGTAAAATGGGCAGAACGGCGAAACAGGCAAAAATTATGGTTTGGCTGATTTTAAATTTAATTTTAGCAATATGATAATTCTCAGAAACCATGTAAACAAGCTGTAAGTAAAAGGAGTTAAATTTTTGTTCAAAACTATGGGTATAATTTTAACATCAGAGATAAGCCAAAATAGTATTTCAGCCTATTTTGGCCCATAATTTAATTCATACTATTCTGGAAAAAAAAATTCCTAAAATTGTGGGTACCTTTTATAGTTTTTGAGAATATAAAATGAGATAATGTTAAAATAAAATAAAATGTTAAACCAATCAAAATCATAATAATTGTTGCATTATTCGCCGCTCTACCCAGTGACGTACAATGTTAAAATTTAGGACGCTTTTTCCATCGCAAGACGTCACCTCACACATTTTGAATTTCAAAATTTGTTATTTCAGCCCCCCCCCCCCCCCCCTGCAGTTCCTCCGGTTTCCTCAAACCTACTGAACATAGAGGTGCCAGCGTAGACGCCCTAAACCATTTTGCCACCTCAACAGAGCATACAAAGCTGTCAGAAATTTCACGACCTCCAATATTAGACCCAGCTGTGAGGCGCCGCACAAATTTCGAAACAATTTTCTTTTTTTTTTAAGCCTAATCGATACTCGCTTAAGAATCGTTTCTTCTTTATCTTCAAACATTCGTTCCAGTCAACGGTTTTTTTTTCCACGTTTTTTTTTTTTAAATTAACAAATAGTGAGAGATTAAACTCAACGGCTTATGGATAAAAAAAAAAGGGGCGAGGAAATCAAAATCGTCTTTTAATTTTTAATATTTTTTTGCTCAAATTATGATGGGTAAGTTGACAACCGTAAAAAAAAAAAACGAAAATCGACGTCTCAAAGTCGAAGAACGGTTGCCTCGTTATCAAATCACGACGTTTCCATTTTCCGCTCTCATCTCTCGAGCTTGCGGAATTAAACCCAATATGTAGGGGGCGCCACCGTCATCAGCTTACGTTCCCCATTCTACGGAAGCTGAAAAGAGCCATACATGATCGAGAAAACGGGCCGTAACTCTTATTGAGGTTTCGTAGAATCTCGAGTTATCAAGTTGAGGGGGCGTCGAGGGTTGGGGGATGGGGGATTAGGGGGGATAGAGTGACAATCGCGACGGATATCAACAAAATTTGCCTTCGAAGTTTCGATAAGCTACCAGCTATTTCCAGGCTCAATATTTATCTCTGGGCGGCTCACTTTCCACCCGTCAACGCCAAAGCATAGGCCTCGCGTTTACGTATTAAATATGTGATGAAGAGGAATACAAATCAATCGGAACGGAAATGACGTGTTTAAAGAGGAACGATCCTGTTCATTGAAGAATTTAATAAACAAACAAAAAAATAACACTGCAAGATTAATGCGAGATGCGTAGACAAGACAGCAGCCATTTTTGTTTTTATGACATCACAGCAGTGGTTGACGCCATTTTTACTGCTTCTTGCATCTCATTGGCTGTTGATTTCGCTGAACCAATTGGGCAAATCGACTTAACCCTGGACTAACAAACGAAAGAATACTTGCTATCAAATGTAAGCAGGACCATTACAAACGTTTAGATTATTTTAGAGTGCGTTCAATTACTTCAATTCAATCGACAATGCAACTGAAAATACCCACCGGGTTTCAGTCGTAAAAGTACGCCATTGTTTTGGTTTCGAAGCAATGACGTCACCAACCATGGCATCTTGGATAACCTCCCCCCCGTGTACATTTTACGACCGGGGGGGTGGGATTGAGGCTTAATGGCGCGTCGACAACTTGGTCATTAGCGCCAACCTCAGTCACAGTGCAGAGGTCCGGGTTGCCACTGCACCACACATTACATAGATGTCATTCAAACCCCTAATTTAAATCTTGTCATACATCTGTACCTCTTGCAAAAATTGAAAAACACTGGACAGGAGGACAGACTTATCGCCCAATTGACGCGCAATGTCATGCGGAAGATGGAAACGACGACGAACACCATCAAGATGGCGACAATCAACAAGGAAGTAGTACGACCGGAAATAGCTCTGCTATACCTCTGATGAACTGCATTGAGTGGACCGACCCCCATAGTCGAACGTTCCTGAAAACAAGTATGGCATATTTACACTCTGCAGCGATTTCCAGTGTTACATCCTGACGATATTAGTTAGTTTACGTTAGATTAATAGAATAAAGTTTATGCACCCGAATTAGGTTTCACACGGTAAGGCGGTATTTGGTATGGTAAGATGGTTTGGTTAAAAGCGCCGTTCGGTGTCCGGAGTACTGTCAGGAAGCTATGAATGCATACGGCACGGAAGTGGCCACGCTGTAACTACCGCTTCGTATTCCACCCCTCGTCACAAGGCCGTGTGGGAGAGAAGCTGTGGGCTTCGTTTCCTAGCTCCAGGCCGATGATTCAACAGCGTCAGAATCTTATTTTCCCAAAGCTACGCTAAAAGACGTCAACTTTCTGGCAAGCGCGTCAACTGGCATTGAGCCAGGAGGCAAGACAAGCGATTTCTACCACAGTCGGCCTTGGCTTGAAGAAGCCATCTTCTCCCCCCGCCCTCAAGCTCGTTCAAGGTTGTTCCGCGCGGAGTTGCCTCATGCCTGGATTAATAATTGTAGAGCGAGTGATAATTTTCGCGCCAAGTAATTAGGTTACAAATTATACAACTTACTTTTAACTACACAGCTTCCTTAACTTAACGTTAGAAATTCGACACGTCGTCCAGTTAGCCGCCGATTCACCCACCAGTACGGACTGAACTGTGAAAGGTACTCGTGACGCGTGATACGCGGATTTTAAACTTTAACCATTGCATGGACACTAAATTATTAAAGTTTAACAACAATGGCGTCTTGCTACATACCTCTTTGTCCACTAGACGTCAAAACAAGGCCTCCGGAGGTTTAATTTCATGAATTTAAAACAAAAGAACAACCAAGGTAGGTGTGTATTGTACTGTAGCAGTATATAACGCTACGACGTTTTTATTCACATGAAAAATGTGTTAACGATCGTTTAACGTAGCAATAAAATCATCCGAAGACTTCAAGGATAGTCACCGTTACTTTTAATTAAAGTTCGTTTAGTGATGCAAAACTGGGAAATCTAACAATGAGAAGATTACCACGTTCTTGTGCATCCCGCTAACACTAAACAATGCTATCATTCGGGCGCTTGCAGCGCGCCTCGTGGCATTTTTTGGCGGTCTTCGACGACGCGGTTTGGCATGCTACGTGAAACCGAGCGTTAAGCCTTTTAAACATATAAGGAAGCTGTGTAATGTAAGATATCCGAGAAAATAGTTACAACCAGTCATTCCATAATTGGCCTCATGGAGTAATATTGACATGGACACTCCGTCAAACCCTTCAGACCCTCCTTTATGCTGCTCCTGGTGTTATCATACAGATAATACGGCAGCAAGCGAAACACCCAGCGCCAACAACAACGCCACACCAAGGTTAGGGATGCTGCCGATTTGAAAAAATTTGAAAATTTGCTATTGGTAAAAAAAAAATGAAAAATGCGATAAAATGTAAAAAAAAAAAAAAAGGCAAAACGTCCAAACTCAAGCAAAAACTCGAGAAGAACACAGCGAATGCTGGTAGAAACAATGGCTAAAATTGTGTTATGAATTTGTGAAGCTTGAGACGGATCAGATTTTTGTAGCTGTGGTTTTAAAATCTTGTCATACAAGTACGTTTTCAATACATACATGAGTAGAACGATTACGTGGGTGAAACATTATTTTTATTTTAACAAATTTTAAAGGCATCCGGAATTATCAAAAATCACTGGGATCGTAGAGAAATTACAATGATTTACTAGAAAAGAATACATTTTGATTGGATCGCTGTGAAACAGTGATGCAAAAAATTAGTCATGCGGAAAATGTGAAAAAGGGGAAAAGTAGGTAGGCAAAAAATATGAAAAACTGAAAAGAAGGTACGTGAAAAATGTGAAATAAATTAAAATTAGGAATGTGAAAAACGTGAAAAGGGGTTGGTACCCCGGCAGCACTCCTGCACGGTGAATACGCATGCGCCAGCAACACGTACGACAACGCCATCTGCCGTCGCTATGCGTCAATAGAGGAGGAGTTGGGAAGGTGGGCCGCTGGGGGTCCTTTCGCTTCTAAGCCTTTTTCCCCAAACCTAATCTAAGCCTAAACTTCCCCAATTTCAGTCTAATTTCTTGCTACGCCACTTTTTTTTACGACTTAAGGAGAAACGTGGGTGAGCCGTGCATCGGCTAAGCCCGGGCCTTAAAGGCCGGTTGCCACGAAATTAGCATTGCAGCTATAGGCCTATCGAGTTCTCTCTCGCATGAAGCATAGGAATGCACAAAGCAACACTTTTAAACGCTACAAATGAGCCACGTGACTCCTTAATTATTGATTAAAAGTTGGTACGCCCTCGTGCACCTGGAAACAAGCTATAAAGATTAACGATACATAGATGGCGCCACGAAAAATAGTATAAAGAAATTACCCTGGCGTCATCTAGTGACACTAATATCATTAATCTTTAGTTTGTTTCCAGGTGTAGTAAATTTTTACTCAATAATTTATGAGTCACGTGGCTTGTTTGTAGCGTTTAAATGTTTTGCTTTGTGCATTCCTTTGCTTCCTGCGAGAGAGAACTCGATAGGCCTAGATGCTACAATGCTAATTTGGTGGCAACCGGCCGTTAAGTTCTGCTGTATTCGTTAGGCTTATCCCACTACTTAGGCCTAATGTCGTCGGAGCTTTCTAAAATTTAATACGGGGATGTATTTGGCCCTGACGAGTTCGTTTTTCGAGTTTTGGGCGTTAAGCCTATTTTTAGACCTGTTTCAATTTCACTCTTCAGTCGACGATTTTCGCTCATATTCAAACCGTTAATACTAGGATCCGTCATTTTTGTCGCTATTTCAGCTAGTACTTAATAATGATTACATGAAAGAGTAACGGGCTGAAGAATTCCTTACAATTTGTGGTGCAGCCGCTCGTGTTATATATAACAGTGCACCATGCCGTTAGACAAGCGTGGCGTGCCTGGTGTGACTTGCCGTTACCAAGCATCAATGACGGAGCTACGCAACTCGCCCTAGGACATGGGCAGTGCTCACCGACCCAGTTCTTTCAGCCCGGATCTAGTCTTAACAAAGAGCTGGACATGCTCTTGTCGGCTCGGTGTAGCATGGAACAAACCCTTGGCTCAAGCAGTCACCTCATCCTAGACATGGCCCGTCGATCAAATTACCTTCGATAAAATTACGGAAGGTAATAGGATCAATGTACCATGCCCTAGACAGGCCACGAAGACTGCGCGGAACTTACGGAAGCCATATTGCATTACGTTCTCTTCTCATTGCCCGTTACACTTATTTATGAGGTGAGGACCCCTTTGTCCGAGATTTGAATTTGTCATACATTTTTAATGGCGGACACGAATTATTAAAAATTAGAGCTAGCTGATCGAGAAGACGGGCCATAACTCTACAGAGGTTTGATCTGAACTTGTTATACATTTTTAATGGCGGCCACGAACAGTTAAAACCTGCAAGGTACACCAGAGCCCCATAGCTTGTCTACCAGCAGGGTGCACTGTTAAGTAACCTAGGCAGTCACAACGGCACAACACCAGACTGTGTGCCAAAAATACAATTGGTCGACTTGGTCATCAAAGTATTTCGTATTAAACAGAAGTGCCACCACCCAGTGTAGAAACCCCATGGGGTGTAAGGATATCAAATGACCCCCCTCCCCAACCAGGCCCCGAAGTTAAAAGAGTAAAGATTGGGGTTGCGGGAGGGGAAGGATACAAATGACTTTTGAAACATTACAACACCATTTTTTAACATTTCCGAATATAAAAAAAAAAAATTATGACTCCGTTTTAATGGCACAGCAGCGCCACTTATTGATGCAAACTAAAAATAAAATTTAAACGACTCCGTTTTCTTTTCCTCCTGCCGTTCCTGCCAGAAGTGATGATATTCAGTATGTCTCAGAAGTCCTGAACCAGGTAGGCCTATATGGTATAGGCTTATATAGTGTATAGGCCTATACTACACTCAGAGGAAGGTCGTGGGTTCGAGTCCTGGGTCTACGGGGAGTGAACGCCTATTGTGGAAGACATTTTGCTACTCCCATTAGGTGCATATTTTGCTCAGTATAGTTTAATGATTTGTACACCTTAGGCCTAATATGGTATAGGCGTACATCGCATAGGCCTACACTGTATAGGTTCAGGACTTTTGTGATATACTGTATATATGGATGGACCTGTAAAAATTAGCACTCCAGCAATGTTCGTGATTTTAGCCTCAATAAACCAGCAACAGACGAGAAATGTTTACAATAATCTCGGAGGCCGGCTAAAAGGAAAGCTAAAAGGAAAACCACTTCTCCCCTCCTCGCGCCTGCACTGAAAATGCACTCTCCCACTCTACCTGCATGGAAACAGGAGGCAGGCATGAGCGGTCGATCAACTCAATAAAGGTTCAATCTGACAAGTCGTCGGGCCGAACAACCACTTCTCCCCTCCTCGCGCCCGCATTGTAAATGCGCTCTCCCATTCTACCTGCATGCAAATAGGCGGCAGGCATGAGTGGTCGATCAATCTGACAAGTCGTCGGGAAGAGTGCCGGAAAAATGTCCCGGGAAATGTGTCCGTAAACTTAATTCATGACCGGCCCTCTAGCAAACACTAAATGTAAATTGGGGTTGGGTAAGGGTTTAAAATGTAACCCGCATTTGTTGGAGTAGAAGTTACTTACGGTGGGTCTGGAAGGAGGGAAGATCGTGAATCACTCGAGAAACTTGCAAATAAAACACAGAATTTTTTTCCCTTTTTTAATATTTGTTTTTCCTTTGAAGAGCATTTTTCCTCTAAAAAGTTAAGCATTTCCTGTAAGTGGAAGCACTGATCGATCTGCATTGAATAACAACTGTGATGTGACGAGGCGGGACAGTTCCGAACGGTTCGGTGAATGTTAGAAGGTGCTCTGTTTCACCCCAAGTTGCATATACCAGTGCCTCTAGGCAATGGTTGACTGAATGTGAATAAACTAAATCCCCAACTCGCACTGCAAGCCTTGCTATTGGGGAAGGGGGGGGGGGGGGGACTTTGGGGACCCCAACCAAAGCGAGCTGCAACAGCCCAGTTGTCAGACTCCTCATCTCCAAACCAAGGGAATGCTGGTTCAAATCCATGACTGATCTGCGGTCCTTAATAAAAAGTATCAGAAATTAATTCATGTAACTAAGACTTAATATACTTTTCTTTACTCCCAACTTAAAGGGACACCCGGCCTGCCTTGCAACATTCCGCGTGCCAAATTACAGCTACGCACAGATCGTCATCCGAGCAATTACAGTGCCAAGGTCGGCTGGGGTGGGAACTGAGTTCCTCGCATAGCTGCTGTCTCGGTTGGCTTTGGGAATAGTACACGAGACAGAATCAAGTCAAAAATCGTGTCGTCATAAACCGGAATGATTCTCGTATTTTAAAAATCACAATTTATAATTTTCTAGGCCAAGTGTCTTATAATTTTGCTTCGGCGATCTATTGGAATTATTAATTTTAATTTTTACCGCATTAGTTCATTAGATTTTAGATCTCATGGTATTTAGTGACGGGTCGTTAGTAAATAAAGTTCCATTATATTAAACAGAAAATCTCCTAGACGCCACATTTTAAAACGGATTTTTAGCAAGGGAAAGACTAACGGTAAGTAAATAGATCTTTGGGGCCGTACTTGATGCGGAGGATCGAGAAAAATGGCGCTGGGAGGTATATCCCTTTAACACCAAGTCGCATCCGTTTAACACCAAGTTACATACAAGTGCCTGTAGGCAACAGTTGACTGAACGCGATTAAAACGAAATCCCAACTCGCACTGCAAGCTGTGTGGGGGGGGGGGCCCCAGCTGATCAGCGTCCTCGTCTCCAATCCAAGCGAATGCCGGTTCGAATCCCATAACTGACCTTCTTAAAAAAGAAATTAATCCATGCAACTAATGGATTGTTTGTTTCTTTAAAAGAAATGTCTTTGTGCCGTCATTAGCCTGTTCCAAGCAAGTGCTAGATATCGCTACATCACGGCGCTGGATTCTGTAGACATTTTTCTCGATCCTCCACAAGAAGTACGGCCCCAAAGGTCTATTTACTTATCGTTAGTCTTGCTAATAATTAACTGAGATCAAAAATCTGAAAGACTAATGCGGTAAAAATTAAAATTAATTTTGTCAATAGATCGCCGAAGAAAAATTATAATATACCAGCCTAAAAAATTATAAATTGTGATGTTAAAAAATACGAAAAATCATTCCGGTTTGTGACGACACAATCTTTAACTTGATGCTGTTTCGTATACTATTCCAGTTGACTTGGCGACGGTAACATGCGTGGCGGCGATCTGCGCGTGGCTGTTATAAGGCAGGAGGAATGTGCCTTTAAATTACACTAACACATGGGAATCCTACATTAATTATGAAATCTTTTACGTGTATTACAACATCGCTCAGCATTTCCTAATTGTCCTTTGATCTAGCTCATCAGCGTATACGTCGTGTGTTCCCCCGAGAACGTTTCTATACTGTTGAATAAATAAATACACACATCCGACACAACCGCGGAACAGAGTAGCCTAAACCTATGACGCCCGGTTAGTTTCGGTTTCGTTGGTAGTAGCGGCGATAAGGTTCGTAAATTATAGACTTGTCCCGTCATACCTCAAAGTTTTCCCTCCGCTGATGTCGAGCCCCATGTATCCTTCAATGTTCATGTCCCGGTTTGTGTATAGCTCAAGGCTATGGGCTGCAGCGTCTCTTAATTAATTGGCCCACTCGACGGAGCTTGTAACAGGAGCGCCGCTAGGGAGGAAGGAGTCACGTGATCGCCGCTGTCGCTTCTAATTGGCGCCGCCGGTTTCGTATTGTAATGCAATTTTTCGCTTTTCACGGCGACGTATATATTTCAAAGGGGGGGGGGGGGCGCAGCTTTCAACCGGCGCAGCTAAATGTCGTGCTGGTTTGATGCAGTGTACGGGTCTGTTGTGGTGAAATTGAGTCGCTTCCAGAATGGCGCCCCAAATCCTTTGTTTGTTTCCATCGGGCTTACAGCACTGATCTCTCTCTATACATTGCAGCGATTGTCACGTCCACTTAGGCCCTTTTGGTGAAACCGACCATCGCGTCATCGCATGCGGAATGGACATTTTAATTTTACTTCGCTGAAAAGGTGGACCACTTCGTTTAATTTCAAGTGCTTCACAAACTGAATAGAACTTGTGCGCAACTAACGGAAAGGGTGTTGGAACTTCTCAATTTAATACAACTTTAAAGCACGCCATTGAAACTCACGCAACTTATGAATCTCTGGGTTTTATCAGTGATGGCGTAGCATTAAAGTAAAAGTGCAGTATTTTATTTCACTTTAAAGCTGTGACGACGTTGCAAGCCGAGACATTTCACGACTTTGTCCAGCAGATGAGCTGGATATCGCCCATGTTTCGAGCACCGTGATAGAACAGTGTGGAGACGTACGCCTTTAAGCCATTGTTTTATCTCAACGTGGACAATATTCTCCTAACCCTTTCATGCACGCAGTAGCCAAACGCAGGCCTTCCAGTTGTCCTACTTTTCCAACTTTAAAAAAAGTTTAAAATGCATCATATGCTGAAGTTTATAAAACTCGGTACAGACGCAGACCAAAATACAATCTGAACTAACAAAGCTGAGCCAATCAGATTGTTACAAGAGAATTATTACAGTTTTCAAGGTTTCTACTTCTTTTCCAAAAATGCAGTTTCAGATATCTGCTGTGAATTCTTCGGTAATTTACTGACGACACTCTTACAGAAAGAATTAATTAATTAATTAATTAATTAAATTAATTAATTAATTAATTAATTTGATCGTGTATTACAATGTCTTAGGCAATTTATAAAACCAGAAGTTCTAGAGAATGTCACAGGCAGAACTCTCTTGGCAATAAATGTAAGCGAAGAAAAAAATCTCTTGCTAAACCAAAAATGTAAATTGGTTCTGAAACAGAAAAGACACCACTTTCAAAAAATTGGAACATCTTGGACCATTTGACTGCATATAACGCACATGGGTAGCAAAGAAGACAAAATCTCTGCAACAAGCACTTCAGCGGATACTTACAATGATGGGAATCCCTTGCGGCCACTTGAAACAAACAGGGGAATAGATGAATGAAAATGTTACCCAATTGGTTCTGATGGTTCTGATGGCTTGTAAGTAAAAGTTGAAAAACATAACATAACCTACGAAGAATTGACTCTTACTGGAAAAAAAAATTTTCAACTGAAGGAGCCGAATGAAAAAGTAATCTCACTCAGCAAAAGTTGTAAAATGCGGCCTCACTTTAGCTCATGGAAACGCTGGTGTTGAACGAGGAATCTCGCTTAAAAATGCGCTAATGACATCAGCAGGGTGCATATCATTACACAAAAGCTCCATCGGACTGAGACTACGTTTTAAAGAAAGATGGGCGGAAAAATTTCAGCGCGCCAATGTAACTATATAAGCAAGACAAGCGAGAGACTATCTCATTTGTACAGCATTATTGTTGCTCCTGTTGTTCTACTTTTTTTCTGGAAAAGTCCTACTATTTTTCGAATGTTCACTGGAAGGCCTGCAAATGGCACCAGCTACAGGATGCAGCAAAAACTAAGTCCAGACTCGCACGGCAAGCTTTGTGGCGGGTCCCCCCCAAGCAAAGCGAGCAGCAACAACCGAATAGTCAACGTTCTCGTCTCCGAACCAAGAGAATACCGGTTCGAATCTCCCGACTGACCAAACTATCTTAAAAAAAAATGGACTAAAAAAATTAACCAGAATTAATCTGGGCATTAATGGGTTATGTGAACATTGCACATGTTATCATGCTGAGATAAAACAATGGCCAAAAGCTGCACGTTACCATACAGGGCAGTGACACGACGTAGTGTTATTGTGTATAACTCTATGGTGGAGCTAGTAACTGGGTTAGCTGCAAGGAGCACTGGAGGGGGAAAAGAAGATCGTCTTATTGAAGCCAACGTTATTAGACTGGATTTTTTAAGCCTATAACGCGCGATTTTTGTTGTTGGAGAAAACAACGTTCTTTTAAGCCTAAGAAATCCGCTCTCAAAGCACTGTCTTGACTAGAAGTGCCATTTTTTCCGTTACATTTTAATCTAGTGCACCTTGTAGCTATTACCACCAAATGGTGTCTCGTAGCCAATATGACGTCACCTGACGCTGCTCTATTGTTTTATCGAGTTCCCTGAGATAAAACATCATCCATCACCGTTTCTTGTTTAAAAGGTGCATGATAAATCCCGTTTTGGTCAACTACATGGAGAAAGACGTACTATTTTCCACCATGCACCAATGAGTACAGCCGGAGATGTGGACATTCAACTGGACAGCACCACATGTAGTTCTGCCCACTGCCGGATCAAGAGTGAAGTAAAGGGGGCAGCCGCCCTGGGCGCCGAAAGAAGATAGGGCACCGAAAATGCTGCCCAAAGTTGAAAAAAATTTGAAGAAAAAAAAAGTCAAAGCCTAGTCTAAATACAATTGGTCTTGAAAAATTAACTTGTAAGTTGCAGTAATAATTTATGATAGTGGTACCCCCTGACAGGCAAGAAAACTCACAAGAACATGAATTTGGCAGCAAATACTTAATTTTCGTGTTGGTATTTGGGACTTGCGCACAATAAGAATGTTAAAACATTGAAAAAAGTGGGAGCAGCGACAAAGTGTGGACTTCACACAGCTACCATGTTGGAAAATCGTCCATTATGGTGCCGGGTTGAATTAAGTCCACAATTTGGGACAGCGTCTAGCTTATTTTAAACATTTTCGTTATGAACAAAGCCCAAATCCCAGCCGGCCAAAAATTAAATTTGTGGCCAAAATTTATGTTTTTGTAAGTTTTTTTGCCATCATTCAGAGGGCACCTCTATCATAAACGAAGTACAACGTAATCCTTCAAATGTAGACAAATATTTTTGTCTCATGCCTACCACCTAACTCCTTCGAGTCAGATTCGTGTGTTTTTAGTGAATTTATTGCATAGGATAGGTTGGAATAGGTAACACGAAGGGATGATTAGTCCACTAATACCTGCCCTGAAATATTATTATTGTGAACTGGATACCATATAAGAAAATATATTAATGAAATCTTAAAGACTATTTTCGAATTTAACTAGATCACAACAAAATATCTGGTTAACGATCTACATACTCCATAGAGTATATCGACATACCTACGTATCTACATACTCCTAGAGTATAATCCGTGAACGATATAAATATATAGCGCAGCATTTAATCATATTTCCAAGTCGCTTAGCACTGGATACCAAGAAGGTACAATGGTTTGGAAAGGTAAGATTAGACGTCAGGAAGACTCAAACATCCGAGGAAAGCTCGGATTTGAGATAACAGCAGTCAAAAAGGTAAATTAAATTTTCAATTTTACTACCACGTGGAAGTATAAGACATTTTTATTCATTTATTTTTGGGTACATTTGGGAAGAGGCGTGAGGAGGAGGAGGTTGCAATCTGCTGTATAATAGAGATAGAATGCGGCACACAATAAACTACTGGTTATGCCTATCGTAATTGGGCATACGATACACATTTAGTGAGGAGTTACTATGGTGTCCTTGGTCTATCTTGAGTTCTCCGCAGAACGAACACAGATAATCGATTGTACGTTTTTGGCAGCAGAGTGCCTTGTTGATATCCAAGATGGTTACAAAAACAATGGCGGCCATCGATTAAAGCCACCCCATCCAGGAAGACGTAGCCGCTCACAAAATACTTGCAGGACTCAAGATACACCGCGCACACAATACGCAATCTTTCAGAGGGTTTCAAGGAAGTTCAAAATAGGCCCAGTACACAAAGTAATTTTTTTCGTAGGGCATGGCTGATCAGATAATCGAAAATGGAACCACAGGTACCGTCTAGCAGCGATTGGCCAATCTAGCATTTTTGCTACATCACGTTTAGAAAGACAGTTTCTCCATCCCACACTCTTCTGAAATTACCCAACCGCGCTGGAAACCACAGGGGCCGCAAACAAAAACCATATTTGGCAGCCTAAAGTTTTCACGTCCCAAGTTACACAGTTTTGCCAGGTGGCCAAAGTTAACTGAGCATGAAAAAAAAAACTAAGTTCCTAAGTGCATAGTGAGCATTGTGAAGGAGGACCCCGACCAAAGCTAACAGCACATCCCAATGGTCGTGTCATCGTTTCCAAACTTAGTGAATGCTGGTTCGAATCCGACGACTGGTGTAAGTGGAGTTTAACAACAACAAAAACAGAACCAGAAATTATTAATTTACGCAATTAAGGGTAAATGGTCTGCCTCAATGTGGGAGAAATTGGAATTTGCTCATGCATTCATAAATTTGATATGCATAAAGTGCTTTGTTGGGTTACAAAATGACCAAACTGACCCCTGTTGCTATTTCGCCAACGGAAAAATTCTTTCACAACGATCTACCTACAGGGCGATCCATAGAAAATACAAGTGCAGAATTTTTGCAAAATCCAAACTTGAACTTGGGCTTCACATTTCTGTCATTGTATATTTTATGGCCCAGCCTGCATGTTTATGCTGATGACAATTTACTGCCTACAGTAATGAAATAAACCATGCGCCAGGGCTGTTTACCGTGACGCAAGTATCACGTGACTGGGGTAGTCCCCAGTAGTGGCACCAGGAATAATTTTCAGGGGGGGGGCACACATTATCAACGGCGTTCTTGTAAATAACAGTGATTCGAAGTTTTATCAATTAATTTACTCTTCAAAAAATGCCTGTACGAATAGGGCTGCACATCGAGGAAACTATATGTGTTGTGTAAGGGATGGGGCCATGGGGGGGGGGGGGGGGCCCTAATTAATTTTCAATTTCAAATATTTAAAAAAAAAAAAATCGTACAAGCTCGTTACTTTATTTTTTTTTACCGTTGGCATGAATACCGTTTTAATTTGTGCCTTTGCCTAAACTCTAAAATTTGAGGGGGGGGGGAGGAGCACCCAGAGGGGCACAACTGAAATCTACTAGTGACCCTCCCCCCCAACCGTAGCGCCGTCACTGTGTCCACTCAGGCGCCCAAAGATCCGCTATCTTGTTTATCAGCTAACGCATGATGACATCACGGCAGACGGCCGTGGCTCGTGGTGTAGACCAATACAGTTTTGAAAAATGCAATAATAATACAGTTACAGCCATACTTTTGCAACAAAGGGTCTCAATAAGTGTTTTATTCTGCAGTTTTTACGTCCAAGGCGGCAGCGTGTCGTCCTGGCTTTTTCCAGAACTTTGACCGTGTGCTTCAAAACGGGTTTGTCTAGTGCCGAAACGTAGCATTTTAGCGTCCTTAATTTTGTGGCACACCTTAAGATTTTTTTCTTTCCTTTAATCGACGTTAATAATACATTGTTGCTAGAGAACAAAATGGGGCAGATAGTAAATCTATCCCCTATCTAGTCCTTGCTAAAACCTACACAAACGCAATTTTGCTTCCTTCATGAACGTTTTGATTAGGATAGAGCTTCGAGCCTACAACCTAATCCCACAGGAAGCTCCACCATGACTTTGGGCTTTTAAGACTCTGATCTCGGGAATACAGGCAGCAGACCACTGATTGTTCCCCCCCCCCCCCCCCCCAAGCATTTTCCTCAAACAGCAATCCATTAGCTAAATCATTAACCGAAGATCCCACGACAAATTCCCTACTCCATCATTACTAAAAAGTAGACCATTTTTGTGGCATTGTTACTTGCTCTTAATCATCGAATACACCGTCACGCACAAAAATAAAGGACAGACCCGAAGAGGGTGGAGAGGGAGTGATGGGGAACGACACTGAGGGAGACGGGGGAGGAGAGGGCAATTTCGATTTACCCCCGATAACAACCTCGTGCAGTGTACGAACAACAAATTACTAAGCCGGAACTACACCAGCCCCTCTTTCTTTCTATTCATTCATTTGCAGAAGTGGCGGAAAAAGACAATATACGATGCCATCGCATTGCTCGCATTCGGGCCAATGAAGTCTGCGATGTCTTTTGAGGAGGACGAGGGAAGGGGTGTATAGTTTGCCCCTCCCCCACCTCGTTACCTTTCATTGTCACCTCTTCCACCATCCCCCGCCTAACTCTTTCCCCACCTCCTTCCCCTGTTTATTCCTACACATTCGTCCGTGCAGCAACAGCGATGCTCGCGCACTCTTCCAGATTAACTAAACTGTTACGCCTAAAGCTGACGCTCCTTTCATTAAACGAGTGTTTCCATTTAAATAATAAGGGCGTACGGAGGGCATATGAAAATTTTGCCAAAAATTCTTTAATCTCGCAAAACTGGTGAGGTAGAGTAAGCGACTACCTAAATGACCCCCTCCCCTCCCCCTTCCCCAACTTTTGAGCCAGGTTAGCTAAAGCTCCTTGTGAATAGAGTCCCATTTAGATGGACGTGTATACCAGACGACTGGCTCCCTTGAGTGGCATCAGGGCATGAATAGATTCATGAGAAACAGGCTAGGGAGAGAATTGAGAGTTAAGAAAATCTCACCT
>JAHWFP010157077.1:0-12909 GCA_023313725.1 Lithobius niger | reverse complement strand
GGGGGGGAGGGGCGTACATCTCCTTTAGCTCAGGTATACTTATTTAAGAAAATGATTATTAAATTTCTTGCAAGTTTCCTTTAAATCACTTTGTCCAAATGACGATTTCAGGTATTGGTTTTCTTTCCTATTAAATCATTTACAACTTCCTACAAGATTCTTTTCTCTCTTCTTTTCAACGACAATTTAATTTGTCCCCGTGTAATTTTTTTCTGTACTAATGTATATAACTACGATCGTAATATTTGTTTGTGTATGA
Source organism: Lithobius niger (assembly GCA_023313725.1). Taxonomy (NCBI): domain Eukaryota; kingdom Metazoa; phylum Arthropoda; class Chilopoda; order Lithobiomorpha; family Lithobiidae; genus Lithobius; species Lithobius niger. The sequence continues at coordinate 12,650 of JAHWFP010157077.1, read as the reverse complement.
GCGAGTGTATGTGTGTACGCAGTGGGAATCTCGACAATCTTAATGAGTTTGTTTGTGTTTTTCATTAGAAATATCTGTATACGTAATGATTCGAACAGTGTTTTCAACAAAGATGCACAGTACTGATGACGTCATGGTTTTTTCCAGTCACAATATTGTCATCATCCGGGATCCAGGCCCTGGATCTAACCAAATATAATGAAAGCTTGGGCGACTGATGACCCCTGTAGCAGAATCAGAGCGACGCGCGACAGCTACGTCGCAGTACGGCTGGTAGTGTTGCAGTACGATTTATCCTACACTTTTTCTTTCCTGGTCTTCTTTTTGAGATAATTTCGCCAAAAATTGACCGATTTTGACGTCAAATAACACCATTTTAACCGGTTTTTTCGAGACCTTTTGAATGGTGCTATTGTCATGACGATAGGTTTGGTCGTTCTCAAGTTATTTAGCAAAAACAACCTACAAAGGTCTAGAAAAAAAGTTCTTGCAAGAAAATTGTCCATGAACCCAAATGGGCCTCACTCAAAATTTTGCACATGCAAAATACCACCTTCACACCCTTCCTGCCACCTGCAGATACCTCCCTCTTCCCGCAGACCGTTTTTAGTTTGCAAAAAGCTTGTCACAGAACGGCTGAAAATATTCTGCTTCTGGGCTGCTGACAGGAAATCTCAGTATTTTCAGGTAAAAGGGAAATCACAACAATGCTCTATGAAACCGTGTATGTAAGGAGGGCTGCCCTACTAATAATAATTTATTCTGCATTTGTGTACGAAAAACAAGGCACGAAGCATAAAGCTTGCGAGTACACCGAATATATGATACTAGCTGAAGCCCTTAACACGGGTGGTGTTTGATACACTATTTGCAACATTGGGACGGCTTGCTCCCTCATGTGTTTGTTTGTTGCGGAAGACGTGTATCCGGTCTATGTATTTTTGCCCACACTGGTTAACAAACGGTGATTTTCGTTCGCTTCGCTCACTCAATGAGCACCTCCCCTGACTCGGGAAGTCGAAACCTTTCATCCGCGGGCTTTGTCATTTTTTTTTTCAATATTTAAGCGAGTTTCATTAATCCTTTTATTTTAATTGTCCATAACGACAGAACCTTTAGCAAGCGGTTAAGGGTTAATGCAGGAAAAATGAAAAGTGCTCGGATCACGGATAAAATCGGCATGCCCCAGGGGAACGATGCTAGATGGACGGCCCCAGAAGATGGGCGCCCTGGCACCAGCCCTGTCTCGCTGGTGACCCCAGAGGCACTTTTCGTAGCATTACGGAAGGTACGGAAAATCGGTCAAAGTGTCGGGGCTCAAAAACTGGCCGTCTAAACATGATGACGGGTAGTGTTTGAATCACCGTTTTGAACATTGAGATGGCTTGCGCTATCATGTGTTTGTGGGAGGCGTGTATGCCGCATATGTATTTTTGAGCATGCTGGCTAAGAAACGCCGATTTTCGTTCGCTTTGCTCACTCAATCAGTGCCTTTCCTGACCATAACTCCATGCACTTTCATATGAATATTTCCACCGGAAGTAAATAAATACGCCTTTGTACACTGGAAATAAATAAATACGCACTTGTAGAGCAAGGTATAACCCCCTGACCATTCCCCAGACTCCATGGGTTCATGTGTGCAATTTTTTTTAGTTATTCTGGGCAGAAAGGAAATCGTTTTCAATATTTAACGGAGTTTCTCTACAAACGACAGAACCTTTACAGCCAGCGGTTTAAAATTAAGATGCATCTACCTGAACTGAAGCATTGTTTCATCCATAGTTTCAGTTTATTGGCAACAATCATTCCGTGTACAATAATTGAATACTGTTATTAGACGGGTGTCAGGGTTGGTCGGGTGGCCGTTTTACAACGCTGCAACTCGTTTTCATTAATGTAGAAGATAGTCTTAGTTTAATACATAATTTCCTCAAAGGAATATTTAATTTATTGTAAAGAACATTTAACATGGTGACAAGAACTGTACACTTTTTTTTTGTTTGTTAAAACTTGTAAAGAATTGGCTGTTAATTATTTAACAGCCAATTCTTTACAAGTTTTTTGATGTTTCTCACATTCAGATTAGCTCTACTATCTCTTCGTAATACAATACAATAATAATAATAATAATAATAATAACTAGCTGGTCTCGGCATAACATAAGCGAGTTTTGTAGGGTGCCAGATTGTCGCACTGTTCAGTTTGTTAGCTCACTGGCATATGCTTTTGTTGGGGCCCAGAGTTTGATTGCCTAGATTTTTCCTTCAATAATAAGTGTCGACATATTAGTTTGTAACTGAGTGTTACTACTCATCGACAGTACCCTTCACATTTCCAGCCGCTCGCCCTCTTTCATTGCTACCATGCAAAGAACGAACGTGCTCGCCTTTTCCATTGCTACCGTGCCAAAAATGATAATGCTCCCTCCTTTTTCACTGATGCTGTGAAATGAATGAATCTGCATCTGCCGACCCTTGCCTACCATCCTGCAGGGTATTTCCCCATCGTGATTCTTAAGTGAAGCACAGAAAAATCTGCTATTTAGTGAATATAGTATAGTATAATCGGTGAATATTGGTGAATATAGTATAGTGAATAATTGGTGGACTAAAAAAAGTTTCCTTACTGTTTAAAAAAAAAACCGGAAAAAGTGCTTGGCAGAAGCCAACAAATTCTCTAAATGCCTAAAATTACGGCTCCCCCCCCCCCCCATACTCCTCAGCTACCGCCGTCAACCGCCGCAGTTTTTCGAGTCAACCGCAACCGAACCGCCGCCGAATATTTTTCGGCCGCCATCTGTAGTCCCGTCCAGAATTAGAACCCCCGTTCCTTTTATAGGTGGGAACGTTTTTTTTTATTGTTCAAAACCAACAATGGCACGTAAACAAAGATATCAAGCCTGGGGGAAAACTTTTCCTTGGTGGTTTTTGGCCTCCATCTTGAAAATGGCTGATTAAGCTGAACGCGGCATAGAATTAGCAGTCCAGGCATACACTACTGTCAGAAAAAAATAGTATACACACAAAAAAGGAACAGTAGACTCCAAAAACCACAGCAGAATCAATAAAACAATACTAATCCAGTCCCTGTGGTATACTCCCGTGGAAAATTTAGTTTTGATTTGTCTAACCAACAGTAGAGGCTTTAGTACTTATAAAAGACCCAACAAAACTTGGGTAGACTTTACCAGAGCCTGCATGAAATTCTAGAGATGTCATTTTACAAAATGGTTCTTCCTTTGTGCCTATTTCAGCTGTTAGAGCACTTACAGTCTCTCTTGAAGTGACTTAATATATGTTTTTTAGGTCAAGGAATCTGAAAGTAAGGTTACCATGATCTTAGGACTGATGTATTTACCCCAGTCCTAATTTTTTTTCATGTTATAACAAACAACAACAAATGATGATTGGTGGTGGTGGTGATGATGCTGACGACAATGGTGGTGATGGTGACGGTGGTGGTGGTGGTGGTGGTAGCGGTAGTGGTGGTGATGCTGACGATGATGGTGGTGGTGGTAGTGATGCTGACGATGATGATGATGATGATGGTGGTGATGATGGTGGTGATGATGACGATGGTGATGCTGATGGTGGTGGTGATGCGATGGTGATAGTAATGATGATGGTGGTGATGAACAATGGTAATGGTGACGATGGTGATGATGATGGCAGTGGTGATGATGATGACGATGGGATGACGATGACATGATGACGATGGTGATTATGGTGACGATGGGATGATGACGATGATGGTGATGATAATGATGGTGGTAGTGATGGTGATGATCACCATCATCATCATCATTACCATCGTCATCACCACCACCATTGTCACCACCATCACCACCATTGCCATCATCATGGCCATCATAATCACTACCACCATCATCACAACCACTGTCATCACCACCATCACCATTGCAATCACCACCATCACCACCACCATTGCAATCACCACCACCATCACCGTCATCACCATGGCCATCATATTCACCACCACCATCATGGCCATCACAATCACCACCATCATCCTCACCACCACCAACATTATCATCATCATCATCACCACCACCACCACCGACATCACCATCACCACCATTGTCATCATCATGGCCATCACAATCACCACCATCATCCTCACCACCACCACCATCATCATCACCACCGCCACCACCATCACCATCGTCACCTATTGTGTTTTTGGAGAGCTGGGCTGCTACCGGGCTGCAACAGTTTCACAAAATTTCACTTCACACATCTTCATTTTTTTCAGTTTTGCGCACCCGTTATATTAAAATTTTCACATTTTTGCACCTTGAACTTTTCACAATTTTTTTAGCAGACTTTTTTCTCCTTTATTTCCACGTTGCTTCGTTCTTGTTAGGCTATAAGCCTAGGTTGCATCACTTTTTTTGGAGGGGGGGGGGGTGGGACGCTACAGCTGTTTCCAACTTTTTTTGCTGCTTCTTCACCTAACTTCTGAGCACCTTGCAAAAATAAATGACATTCCTTTGTTAAATCTTAATTTGCACAAGCTTCACCCAAAAGTTTTCAACCTTGGTCCTGCATGATTTAGGCTCTCTTCTGTAGTTGTTCCGCGTTTTCAGTCACAGGTGTCTTATTCAATGTAGCTAGGATGTCTTTATTTAGTTTCTGTTTCTTGGTGCCAGAAGGTTGTGACTGCAATCTTCGTGTATAGGATTTTTTTAGAACTCCTCACAGCCTTTAAGGAGTGGTTTTATGATTGGAACCTTCTGTGGTTGATTATCATGTCTGAACCGAATAACCTGAATACATTTAAATGGAGTTGGAAAAGCGATAACTAGTTCATTTTATTTATTATTTGTGGCACATTGCAAATTTTTTTACTAAAATCCGAAAAATTCACATTTTTTCACAATTTTCTCATTTTTCTCACACTTTTATCGGAAGAGGCCAGAATTTCACATTTTTTCAAATTTTTCACATTGGTGGCAGCCCTGGGATTGTTTGGTGAATTTATTGTGTGTACCTTGTTTTTTTGTCGACGGTTCTTTACGTATGTACAGCGAATTTTATGCCACTTTAGACATTTTCAAGATTGCGGCCAAAAAACACCAATGATAAGTTTCCCCCCAGGCTAGATATCTTTGTTTACATGCCATTGTAGGTTTAGAATAACAAAAAAAGTTCCCAGCAAAAAAGGAACGGCATCCTAATTCTGGACTGGACTATTGGCCTAGCCGCGCAAAAAAATACGGCTCGAGCCGGAGATTTTGAAGTTTTAATGCATCAAAATGAAACAGTCTTTGCGGCTGAGGGGTATACCACGCCCCCCCCCCCCCCCCCCCTCACTATTAAAACCCAGGTTTCGATACTGTAGAGGTACTAAAATTTCATCCTGGATCCGCTACTGAACACCGCAGGCAAGTTGGGGTGGTCTATCCTATATTACGAAAACTTTCTTTGATCCAAGCCAATCCACGGAGCTAAATGTATTTGCGAGTGATGGCATCATTGAAAATTGGCAGAAGCCTGTAGCAATGGTAGCGGGCAGACATAATTGAAGGAAAGTGACGAAGGTCAGTGGAGGGAATTTCACCGCAAAATCAATACGATTAGAAACACGGACCGACATTTTTATCAGAGTTGTGCTAAATGTGTGTTAAACTTTCCTTCAATTAAGAGCGAAGCTGTTCCCGGATATAACAACGGAACTACGATGTTATTATGGCAAACACTTCATTACTTTTACAATAAAAGTTTATACAATAGCTACCAAACCAACGTTGCATGCAGCAATTAAGAAATCATCATTCACTGTCAGCAATAAAAGGACACGTGACACAACAGAGATATTCTTAATAAGCACCGTTTCACAATCTACAAAGTGTCAAAAGAGTTGGGAGGCTTAGGATAGTTTGGGAAAGCTGGAATTTTACCTACAAACATGCTAAGGAAGAGTGTTACCGTTCAGCTGATAGACATAGAGGGTGCCAGGGGTTCAACTTTTTGAGTTTCTGATCACTCCATGACCCAAAGAAAAATGTCTTTGCTTATTTGGGGAATTTGGTTTCCTCCAATGAATATATATACCAGAAAAGAGTGATTTTTAATTACAGCAGTCGACTAATGAGCTGTTGGCTTTCCTTCGATTGAGCAAAGACTGGTGGTGATCAGTGGGTCCTCGCAAGTTGGAAACGAAAGTCGAGATATTGCTTGATACATATAAAGTAAAGTTCTCCAACTGAGAATCATACCATACTACCATAACACCATTCATATTATTTAAAGACGGAAAGCCAAAGGCTCACAAATTAAACTAATACAGATGCAAACCTATTTACGTTGCCTTTTGGACTTATATGTCAGACTGCCTGAGCGGGGAATCGAACCCACGAATAGGTTTGCATCTGTATTAATCCATATTATATTGTATAGCTCCGCTCCCAAGGTGCGCCTGGACCTGAGGTAAGGCTTAAAATGCGCGGGAGGACGAGACGCACGTCTCCACCGAGTTTCATGATGCCCACACTGCCGGTTTGCGAGATATCCCCCTCTGAAGGGACACCCTTAACACTATTAACACCCTTAATGATATTTCGACTTGGCCGAGCAAGGTTATATCTAGTCGCAAGCGAAGGAATTCGTCGAGAAGCTTTTTCAAATAAAAACACATACTAAACTCCATATAAAATTCGTCGAACCCTTTCTCATGTACAGTACTGTTGACTTTATTCGCCACACAGAAAGGTACTTCGGCAGAAAATAAGAGCTATAAAAACTACTATGTCGAGCTTTATGGGGAACCCCGGGCAAAGCACAGCATAGTGCAGGGATGACGAATGAATGCCAGTTTTTTTTGCTTTTAAACTGTGGCACACGGAAGGGGGGAGCAAATTGTAGAATGGACCCTCCAAAGTGCCTGCACCCACTAGGAGGGTTAGCTTGAGAAATTCTGCAATGGTTAACCATATAATGGACAACAAAATGGAGCTATGGCAGCAACTTAAAATTTTCTGATCGTCAATGTTAACGTGCAGGATTACCCATTAGCATGCTGAAATTGTGCTCTACCAGTAATTTTTTACCCTTGTTTGGTCTGCGGTTATCTTTAGTTAAATAGTGTTTGTTTGATCTAACATACAATTATATCATTGAAAATGAACGAGTGTAGGGCCTACAGGCAGCGACTCATTGCGTGGTCGCAGTTACACGCCAAAACTATTGAACCGAATTTGATGAAATTTTGTATGCTGACCAAGCACAACCTGTAGTGTCTTTGTTTTTTTTTTTTTAAGATCGAAAAAGGGATAAGTTTTTGGCCGAAAATTGAGGGGAAATCTATCGGGCATTGTTAGAAACCAATTGTTTGGAAACCAATTGTTAAAAATCTATTGTTAGAAACAGTTTTTGGTGTGCGTGTTATTGTAGTAAGCATTACGGAAGATATGGAAAATCGGTCTCAAAGAGTCGGGGCTCAAAAACTGGCCGTCTAGAGCAGATTTCACGTTGAATAATGAGTTGTACCCATACTCGATTGTTCCAATAAATATAAATGCCGTATTACCTCGTAATTACATTGCCACAAGCAGTGGCGCGCACAGGAGGGGAGCAAGGGGGGGGGGGGCACGGCCCCCACCCTTTTCGGAAATAAAATCCCTTTTTGCCCTTTAAAAAAAATGTGCACTAATTTGGTTTTCTGAACATATAAATGCCGGCGCTGCGGCCAGAGAAGGGGCTAAAAATGGCAAAAGGAACAGGAAAGGGTGATAAAGGGTCATAAAAGGGAAAAAAAAAAGAACAGCCTTAAAAAAAAACAAGGGGAAAAAATGATAACGATTCCTACAAAAAAAAAAAATGTCCCCAGAACAAAAAACCTCAGCATGCCGTTGTTTAATATAAGTAGCCCCTGCCCTCTCAGAGGTCTGTGCACGCTACTGGTCCTAAGTGTAGCTTCACAATCAAGCACTAGATAACGACTTGACACGCTATCAAAAAGTCATCATCAACTATAATGCCAAGCAACAATGAAGTATAAGTACAAGACAATACTGTTTGCAACAATGACTAGAAGAATGAGGCATTTGTACCTTCTCCATGCAACAAAACGCTCCTCGGCTATGCCTCACAGGTTATTGTTGCAACTCTCAGGAGGTACAAGTTCCGTATTCTCCTCACCAGTTTAACAAACAGTGGTAGTTAAAAACACGCTACAAATTATTCAAGATCCACAGTTCAAAACGCACAACCAAAATAATTGTACAAGCTTCCACTAAGTCTTGCGAATTTTCGACACCACTCGTACTGGTTGTCTTCCTCTGATCGTCGCATTTAACCACAAAAAAAAAGGAGTTCGTTAACACTACACACAGCTTCATTTAAAATCTCTCAACACCGTGTTCATTTTTTTTTTTTTTTAATTAATTTCTTTGAGCCTTAAGTCAGCCGAAGCAACTTAATGCTTGTATGGCTGAACCGGCTCAATTTTGAACATTACCAGACTTTTAGAGAAGAAATATCTGGTAAAGGGAGGTGCCAACCCGGGGATTCGATTCGCGAAACCTCCGATCATCGTAGGGGCCAAAAGATTGTCCCGAATTGGCTAGAATAGTTCCCATAGCCGCTGAAGAAGCATGGTAGCCTGAAGTATGAATATGCCTATACTCTCGAACCAAATTACCCATTACTGCTACTTAAGAAATGAATACGGCACGCAAAAAATGAATTAAGACTGAAAGCTGAAAATTAGTTTTAAAATAAAAAACTAGACCTGAAGGATAATACACTTTAGACTGGCAATTATGATGCTTACAATTTTTAGACTACATAATAGCTAGCGCTGTAGCAGTGCGCGATAGAGATGCGCACCTCAACACGTTCGTTCAAAAAGTGAAGTGTACAGAAGACTGGTTGCGACTAGGTAGTCGCTGCAGCCGCTGTTTTTCTTTTCATATGGAGGTTATAGGAGTTTTAATGAATTCTTGTAATCAGGTTACAGTTAATTTGTTGAAAAGTAATTACTTCGATTGAAGTCACAGCCAGTGGGAGAATTAGCTCAATCGTTCTGTATCGAAGAGCATTGTTGCCTATTAACCTATCCAGGTAATGAGTCGTATTTTTTTTTTCGCAAAGTTAACTGGTAGGAATTGGAAGCAATAGAAAGTATATTAGGCAAACAAAGCCTGAATGAAATTTGGTCTTGAAACCATTTTTTTAACACAATTTTACAACGTACATTTGCACCGAGATGTGTTTTGGAACTGGATGTCGTAAGAGATTTTGCTTGGCGGCCTCAGGATGTTGGGAAATGGAATTTCAAGAGTGAATAAATGATTTAGAACCAAGAAGGTAATCTTCTTGAAATTTCAAGCATTTCACAAACAAAAATTTCACAACAAAAAAAATAAAAAATGAAAATCGGTCAGGCTCAAACACAAGTAATTCGAAAGTCACTTGCAGGGTACATGAGACCAAATCATTACATGCTCAAGGTGAAGTGGGACAAAATTGATGATTTTTGCTGCCTAAATTATAAATTACACGCTTGAAGGAGAGAAAAATCAAGACGGCAAACAAATGCACTGGTGGCGGATTCAAATGGGTGCACTGGGTATGGTCGCACCCCCCTTCAGCACTAAAATTAATTTTTTTAATGTTGTTTTCATGCTAAGAGTGGAGACAAAAAATTTACCAACACATTCGTGTGTTGACTTTTCAAAAATTGTTTGTTTACTTACCCACAAATAAAAAAAAGGAGGAAGAAATGGTGAAAGTTTTTCACCTCTCCCTAAGGGGGAGTCACTTTTCTTTTCAGGAAACCCCCATACGGAATAGAGAATTCTTCAAAAATGAATTTTAGGGCGCAAAAAGACATTGAAGGAAACCGCAGGAAAAAAGCGTAGCTATTTAGGTAGTAATCAGATGTCTTTTCAGCAATCGGTATGTGGTAGTTGTCCCTGTATGGGTTGGGGGGGGGGGGTTCTGAATGATTATTTTGACAATAGCGGTTGTTTTAGGCCTAAACTGGTCTACAAGCACGCCTTCTAGAAGCCAGTAAAAGCAGTAAAAAAAGGCTAAAAATTTAATAGTTTCAGGGTCTATACCCAAGACTCCTCTAGGGTAGATTGCAATTGTCCCCCCGACCTTTAACATAGCGTTGGTTTTAGGCCTAAACCGCCCCCCCCCCCCCCCTTCAGAAAATCCTAGATCTGCCACTGAAATGGACTAAGATTCACAGAAGCTTACACTAAGGCTGGCTACTGCAATCAGCAGGCTGCAATTTTACGAAGGCGCTTTACTTCTTGAGATGTTCAAACAAAGATTTGGGCGAGTCCATTACTATAATATGCAAGCACTGTCTGGTCTCCATACCTCCTAAAAGTTATAGACCTTCTTGAGTCTGTACAGCGACCATTTACCAATACGTTGCCGGGCATGCAAAACTTGCAGTATAGCTTGCGCCTAAAAAAAGATGGGACTATTCCCAAAACTCCGAAGACTAAAAGCTGACCTAATTTTGGTTTTGAAGGTTATTCATGATCACTGTGGATCTCCCTTTTTTGATTTTAAGTGGGCTCATGGTCATTGTTTGAAAATTAACCTTTCCGGCTACTAAACTGACTTGTCGGCGTAATTTTTTTTCCCGTGAGACCGATCCCAGCATGGAATTCTCTTGCTGAGGAAACCGTCACTGCAAAATTTGTCGCAAGTATTCGGAAATTTTCAAATTAGGAAAGCATGGCTCCATTTTTAAAAAGACCAGAATACTGTAAATAAACTTAGCTTTAGTTTCTTGGTTTTTACAGGCTATGCTTACGCACTGCTTTTAAGTTTAGACTGGAGTTTAAGGTTAGACTGGACTGGTTTTCATCCCTTCGTACTCTAAATCACTTTTTTGTTTACAGCGATTAAACGTTTATTTATTATTTACCGTATTTAGTTATGTTTAGAATTGGGCAAGGTGCCAGAGGTTGCGGGTTCCAGCCTGACCTACGCTACCCATGACATTTTCGGGTAGAGAGGACTCTCAAGCCTCATGCTGGTTTCGATTGTGACATGCAAAATATCCACGGAATTTCTTTTCGGATTTACCGAGCACAATTGCTAAAGCCCCCTTGACTGTTTGGTGCTAAAGCTTCGGCTCAGAGCACATCACACCTCTTCATAGGTATGAATAGATAATTGGAAATGTCTTAGGGGAATCTGGAACTTTGATTTAGCTACTAACTTTAACGTATAGGGCTTACTTAACCCCCTTCAGTCCAGACGTAGGTCCAGATGGACTATTTTGTTTTAATCCCATGTGCAAAGGCCAATGACGTAATTCTATCTCTCATCCTTTTGGCTGGGACACCAAACTCGGACAGGTGCTGCTCGAATCACTTGAAACGCTTACCAAGTTCGCTTTTCTTCGTTGCTATTTAGTTGTTACTTTGAAGTGATTTTGTGTTCTCGCGCAAGCGTTATGTCTACTGTCGATGGGTTAAATAAAAATAAATAATGATTAGACGACGCACGAGGCATCCACCCTCCCAAATCCAAGCGGCAGATGTTAAGTGGAAGATACCACCATCATGAGAGTTGTTTTTTGCCGCATGAGGGAGAAAACCGGAGTACCCTGAGGAAACCCTCGCGCAACAGGCGGGAAACCACTGGAGAAAAAACCCGTACATATATATGTCCCATCACCAGGATCGAACCCGGGTCTGTAGGAAGCCAGAGATGTACAGCTGGGACTAGGACGCCTTTCGAATATGACTCCCCATTGCTACCAGAAGCTACCCGTGAACCCGTTAAAATCCTTGCTGCTTATTTCTGCTGACCTTCAGGGTCAGGGACAATTAAAACTTGGAACAAAAATGTCACGGGCTGAAACATGTAAATAATTTATCTACATACTTATTTATTTCACTTAGATGAAGCGGTGATGTGGGAGGAATGATGCCAGAGTGGCCAACGCCATCTAGTGGGGTTGTTAGCTGTTTGTTTCAGTTTGCGATAGCTGCGTGTGTTTGGGTAGGTGTTCGCAAGGGGGCAGGGTTATTGGGGTGTGTGCTCGGGTTGTGATAGCCATGTTTTGGTTTGTTTCGGTTTGTGATAGCTAGCATCAGAGCACATACAACTTGTTTAATTTTTTCAAATCATTATTGTTGAAACCCCGTAACAACAAACCATTATATCGGTCACCAGCCTATGAGAACAAGTGTAACAGCGATTTTTAAAAATCAAAGATGACAGATAAAAGGTTTCTTCAATGTGTTTTATGTTGCTTTTTTTATTTGTTGGCTATGTGTTGAGCAAATCTTGGCATATTTAAATGAAGATTTCCTCAACCACACAGCCAACAAAATATCTATTAACTCTCTTAATTTGCCTACATTTTCCAAATTATTTGTAAAATGTTTGCTTTCCATGAGCCACACTTCAAAGTTCCATTACTTTGCATACAGACATAACGAAACAAAAATTTTAAATGGTATACTTTTTATTAAATTCTAAATTGGTAACTTAACACTAATATTTTTTTGAGAGATCTCAAAATAAAGAACTTTTTCCTTCCGTTTCTAAAGGTGGAAATTAGCTAAAGAACCCATACATAATGAAAAGCTTCATACAAAGACCCCTTTTTTCATCATTGTATACCAAAAACCACTCACCTAAGGAACC